>CACVKI010146229.1:29619-62527 GCA_902732785.1 Trichogramma evanescens | reverse complement strand
TATCGACGATTAATCAATTAATAATTGAGTAATTTGCAATATGAGAGAGCATTGTTTTTATCCTATTGCGGCGCATCATCGGCGCCAATGATGGCACACGTTTTTACTTGTTAATTTGATGTGCGCCTCAAAAACAGACGACATCACTTTTTGAGGTTAAAGCCTGTAAAGCCTATGCGCCATAATAGGCGAAAACCGAGCCGATTGCGGCGCAGTGACAACTTTGTTAGAATGCTTGTTTATGAAAAAATGAATACATTTCTCATAGAAAGTAGGATGCATTTTCAAAGATAAAGGTATAAGGAATAAAATGTTCAGTTTCGAATGTCATATCATCGAGCACATCTTTTGTTATCAATCAAATTGCGTTAGGTGCGCCATAACAGGCGCTTCTCCCCTATCTCAGTGAATAATCAAAATTTTGAAGTTTTGAAAAATGCAATGGAAAGGGAGCAAAAAAAAATCTACTCAAAAACAAAATAATAATTTTTCCAATTTTAAGACCCTTTTAAGCCCTTCGGGGAAGTCATACACCAATTCACTCCTCTTTGGCCTTTTTGTGATATAAATCATAGTTTAATGGCGATCTACATTTTCAACACAAAATTGACAATTTTGAGCCCTAAAAATGTGGCAAAAGTTGCAGAATAGGTCTTTGCATCTAAAAATAACTCATTTTTGCTATATTAGCATTTTGCCCCTGTGCACATGGTTCAGATCAGAGTTTTATAGGTGGAGACTTTTGGTACGGAGCAAAATCTTCAGGAGAATGCTCTCCAGGATTGAGTTTTGTGGAATTTTGATTAGAGTTATGAAAAAGTTTGAACGCCAACAGTTGTGAAAAAAAAGCTAGAAATAAAAGAACTTATTAATGTTTTTGAGCACATATTGAATATTAGACTTGATATGAAGGTCTAAATCAAAAGTCCACAAAACTCAGCCCATAACGGATACTTTTCTGAAGATTTTGATTCCTATCAGGGATCTTCACCTGAAAAACTTTGATCCGAACCTTGCGCACAGTACCAAAATGCTAATATAGCAAAAATGAGTTATTTTTAGATGCAAAGGCCTATTCTGCAACTTTTTCCACATTTTTAGGGCTCAAAGTTGTCAATTTTGTGTTGAAAATGTAGATTGCCATTAAACTGTGATTTATATCACAAAAAGGCCAAAGAGGAGTGAATTGGTGTATGACTCCCCTTAATTTACGAATCAATTAGATTTTTGAATTCAAGTTATTTCAATTGGTTCATGAATTTAACTTGATTTAAATCTTTTATGATTTAAATCGAATTTCATGTATTCAGTTTCTCTGAGTTGTTTATGCTATAGAAAGTAAAAGTAATATGTTGAAATAAGTTGAAAAAAGTATCGATAAAAATTGATTTGGAAATGTTTCAACAAATAAAATTCATTTGCAAACGAAGTAAAGATTGTGTAGGTTGAGGCCGCTGCACTTATCACTGAAAAGTATAATTAACCAAAAAATATTTATTCAATATTAAATCAATTATTATTTAAAATTAAAAAAAAATAATATCTAAAAAATTTGAAGTAAATCTAAATTATCAAGTTTGTTGTCCATGGACAGCTATCCAGAAAGAAACTTCTTTAAATGTGATTAATTGAAAAAATTAAAATATGAAAAATCAATAAGCAAGTAAAAAATGTAATCAAAAAACCAAAATTCAAAATCGAAAAAAAACTAAATGAAGTTTTAGAAAAGAAATTCAACCAAGGAAAAGGACTCTGAAGTTTCACTTCTGGTGTTTTCATTTAATGTGGTGAAAAGTTATATAATTACAATACTGGACTATCTGAAGTATAGTGACAAGTACATTTTTTTATTTTTATGGTATTTTGTAATTTCAAGGAATCTTTAGGTCATGATTTTTTATAACAAATTTGAGGTTCTCCTGAAACTTTCATTAAGGAATCCCTATTTAAATATTTTTTTATAATCACTTTAGGGACCTAAATGGCAAAAAATTTTACTTTTCTTATTTTTTAATGAACTCTTCAACATAAAATACTATTTAAATTTCATTATCGGGACTGCAATGCTTGTTCTTTATAGCTCGTATACAATTGCCTAGAAAATGAATTAATGTAGAAAAATAACTTATTTTTATGTTTTTTCCATTTATCCATACAACAAATAGACAAAATGTACTAAATCTGTTGTTCAGCTAGGCGCAATCAAACAGTAGGCATAAAAGCAATGATCAGATCCAATCTCTTTGAACAATTTTGTGACTTTGATGGGTGTCAAAATAACTAATTTATTTTTACTAATAATCTCTAATACTAGTTTAACTATTATATTTTTTATTTTCATTGTAATACATTAATAAAATTATTTCAATTTATAACTGTTTCAATCATAGGTTAAATGCACTCACTTTCTCTCAAAACTTATTGTAATATCATTGCTGCATTAAATACAAAGAAGAATCCAATATATAAATTATAAAAACATTGAAATAGACACAATCAAAAACTTAAAAGAATTAAATTAAAATATGGTTACATAAAAATAGTGTGAAACGAATTAAGAATAAGAATTTTTAAATGCAATACTAATTTTAGCCTTTCAATTCTAGCCCAACTTCATGTATAAGTATTTACATGAAACCAATGTGAAAATTTTCTAAAGTAATATAAAGAAAGCAATATTATATGAAGAATGAATAACATAGCTATCGCCTATTGATTATTATACTTCCTGATAATTTACCAGCTTCAGTTTAATCCTCACAATGAATCTTTAAATTTTTTTATTTACTCTCATCAATTTCATATATAAATGATTTTCAATTACACAATATCTTTTAAATTTGTTTACAGTAATAGATAAAATAAGTGGTGTGAGAAATTGGTGTTGACACAAAAACACTTACCCTCTTTTGTTCTAGAACCAGCAGCTTCTTTATCCGGATAATACATTTTTACTACTTTCAATGTATTTGTTTCTTATATTAGATTACTATATCAGTTTTCATGCTGATACTTATAGAAAAAATAAGTCATTATTTGATCTGAAAAAAAAAATGAAAAATAGATACATTTTGACAAGATACTTATTATCACTTCATTAATGATTTTCCGTTTAACTAGAATTCAACGTTATAAACAATGAAATTGATATATTTGTTATTATTTTACTTCATTTTTTTGTAAGAAATATCGAAAATTAAAATAATTTTTTTTCAAAATTAAGAATTTATAATATATTTCACTTTTTATATTAATATGGAACAAATATTACGTTTAGAAAGTATATTTAACGCAGTTTTGGTATACAACGCAACTGATATGTTGTTAACAAGTACCATTGCTTTGTTCCTTTTAATTGTGATGGAGTATGAACAAGAAATTCAGATTGCATGTAAACACAATTTTAATACAACAAATACTTTTCTTGAAGCTGACATTTGATTTGACCTGAGCTGTGCGTTACTGTAATAAATAAGTGTGTTGTAAAGCGCACCTAATGAGCAATTGTGGAACTATAAAAACAGCAGGGTTTTTATTGTGGATCAAAGCTCTTCAAGAATGACGTTTATGCTATATATAGCTAAAGCTAGCGTGAATTTTGAATTTAATTTGAATTATGAATTTGAATAATATTACTCAATATTTCTCTAAAAGATCCTCTAGTCTTAAATGCTTAACAATTCATAAAAAGATATGTATATGGGCAAACCCACGTCAAGCGTGAAATGTCAAAAAAATGCAGTAGAAACTAAGGTATGTAAGGTAAAGACCCAGTCGCTGGACAGTTAGTAGCTTATATTAACAAATATAAGCACCCCTACAGGGTATAGTTTGTGTCTAAAGCGAACATTTGAGACCCTTTAAGATAATTTTTAAGCAGAAATGATAAAGAAATTAAAAGATAAAGATTGCATGCTCAAGTACCCCTTATAAAAATTTCCTATAGGACCCCGCGAAATTCCTACTGGAATTTTATAGGACTTCTGTAGGAATTTCGCGGGATCCTATAAGAAATTTTTATATGGGACCAGTCCTTGGACATGCAAAATGCAACCACGTCTGTCCAAAAGAAGTCAAACAAGTAGCTGGACACTCTTCAACTCTCACCGCGCCCGGCCTCCGCTTATGTTGAAAATTAGTTAAGTAAGCCGAATTAATAATGAAATTGATTTAAAAAAATTGTAAATAAAGAAACGAACTATAAAAGACATTTATATAAACATAAAAATTATGAAAAACTATCTGAATAATGAATTTTGATGTTGAATTTGATGAGGACTTCAAATTTGTAGTCATGAATCATATTTTGAATCTCAAAACTCCTTTAATATAATGAAATAGCATAAAAGTTCAAAAATAGAGTTGTTTTAGTCCGTTGAATCGGCCAGAATTGAAATGTTTTATGAATAACTTTTTCTACAATTTGGTCATCGGTAGACTAGACACATTTTGACAGCAGGCGAAGGATAAAAAACATGGTTTTCTCTCTGATTTGAAATAGGAATTTTGACCAAGAATTGAACTGGAAATCTACG
This sequence comes from Trichogramma evanescens, assembly GCA_902732785.1. Lineage (NCBI taxonomy): Eukaryota > Metazoa > Arthropoda > Insecta > Hymenoptera > Trichogrammatidae > Trichogramma > Trichogramma evanescens. The sequence goes on along the minus strand of CACVKI010146229.1, from coordinate 57,992 downwards.
TTAATTGGAATTAATTCCACGTGCATTGACCTGGAATTTAATTTTTAAAATATAATCTCTTTAGTTTATCCAAAACTTACGGCACCTTTTATAAATATTTTTTCAATCAGTTAAAATTGTTTTTATATTTTCGTTTATTATAAATAACTCCAAAAATATTTTGGCTTTTCATCAATTATATGAAATAGTAGTTTGAATTAAATATCAGTTTTAATAGAAGCTTCGACGAAAAGCAATCAAATAATGTTTAAAAATTTGATTATCAAAAATTGTTCTGCAATTTACGCCAAGTTAAAAAGAAAACGTTGATATCCATATAATTTATGCGTGTGATTTCCACGAGAATGAACTTTTCACTTGGTAAAGTCATATTTTTCTCACGGATGTTTTCAAGATACGAAAAACACGTGGATTTTTAACTTATCTACTAAGATAACACAGACACACTGAAAAAATTTCAGTTACAAAAACCGGACCCAGTGTACTTTATGTTTTTGGGGTCGCTAGTTTGTCAGTTTTTTTGGTTTGGCTCATGTTCAAAGTCAACTGAAGGTCAAATTAAGGAAAAGTGAATTCTGACCTTCAGGGTTATATTTAAAGGTCAAACTTAAAGAATTCGATATAAAAATCCGAAAAATCACATACCATTCACCTCTAAAATGACCTTGAAAAAAAGCAAAGGCACATTCGAACGTAAAATTTTTCGCTCTTTATAACTCTTCATTAAAAAATTTATGTTTGCATTAAAAAATCTTTTTTTGGTTTACTAAAATTCGTCGGATATGGTATAATTTTCATTTTTCTACACCCTAATTCTGCAAGATTCCAAAAAGTAAAAACATACATTTTTTATTTTTTTTTACAATTTTTTACAATTTAGATCTCAGATTTGGATTCAGCGACCCCAAAAACATAAAGTCTTTTAAGTCCGGACTCTGAAACTGAACATATTTTTTGTTTGCCAGCTGTGTGTATATAATTAATTATCTATGAGATTTTTCACGCAAAACCTCGTGAATAATTCAATATTCTCACGAATGAATATCTCCGCGAGTTTTTCATATTCTGGAATGATGGATATCATGTCTGATCCTCGAGGAAATACGTGTTATCACCTGGAATTCGCATGGATGCGAAATTTTTGAACTCGAGTCCCACTAAAAAAAGAAAACCATATAATTATCGCCATACTTACTGCGACAACAATGTTTTTTTGTTGTTTCATGAATAATTATGTTTTAAGAAAATATTCTCGAAGTTTTATGAAAAACTATCTGTAGTAAGTAGTACTGACTTGATATTGCAAACTTGTTCCAGGGAATCCTGTTAAAAAAGATTTAAGGCTATCTCTGATTTCTTCATGTCCTTCTTGCATTGTAATTGTATTATCGAGAACCGAGCCCCGACCACAGAATAAAGATTTTATAATGAGCCGCTGAACCGTGTTAAATCATAGAACACGTCTGAATGTTTTATACGTTAGCGCATTTACTTATTTACTCACAGTATATATTTAAATCTTTTTTACTTTTCGCTTTTTTGCAAAAAAATATCGTTTTTATTATTTTTAGACTCTACTTTCAACGTTAAACATTGCAATTACTGTGAAGTTACAACATTTATTTTGATTATTTGGATTTTCCGGTTTGGAACATCAGAATGAAAACCAATTGCAACTATGTTTTACAAAATCAAGTGATGGATAGATTCTGCAAATGTTCAGTTTCAGTAACTTCTTGTGATACGGAGTTGATTAAAAAGTATCCCGACAAATTTTTAAGTCTCATGATGTCCACTATGAGATACCATGAATTGAAGCAGAACAAATTTTGGAGTTTTGAGCACAAAAAAAAGTTGAAATACTTGGTGCTTTATTGCAAACCCTCAGAATTTATTATATATTCAATTGAAAAACTTAAAATGGCCAATTTATTTTACTTTTATTTTATTTTTGATCCACTAGAAATTAGCATATCAACTTGTCAGAATCATAAAATTAAAGTAGACCTTGCAATCATCCTTGTTCAAAATGCTTTTCAGTTTTTGCCAGTGAAATGTGATGTCAATAATAGTAGATATTGTGGTAATATTTGCAATTATATTATACTAACAGGTATCAATGTATTATCTTTTTTAAATAATTTAACATTTATTTACTTTGATTTTGATGAGCACAATAAGATTCCGCTCAATTATAAAAATATTATTGTGTTAATAGTCATTTTTGTATTTGGGAAACTCATGATACATATAAAAGCAAATAGAATTTATTACAATGAAATATTCAAACAAGTATTTCGAATTGTAAACAAATTTTACAAAAATCTAGTACATATATTTAAAATCTTCAATTATCAAAAATGTGCTTTTTCATCATTGGTACACAGTCAAAACTTTTCATACTTATATGAAGATTTCAATAGTAACGAAGTCAATTTATGTGTCATGAATTTCTTTTGGTTTACTTCTTTAAGCATTGATATAGATATTCCTCGTGTCTATAGTCCTGTATATATAATTTACAAATATATGCAATTGGCAATTAAATTTATAGATATGTCACAAGATATCACTACTTTAACTAAAGCTCTTGATTTGATTGACTATGTATTAAACAAAAATGAAGTTCAAATTCCTCATGAATTTTTAGACTTATCAATTCATGATAATTTGATAGTAAATCTTTCAAAACTTATGTCAAACTGTAAAGTACCAGGTATACTAAAATATACTTTAAAAATTCTTAAAAAGTATATTAATAGTTTTGAAATTACTGACAGGTTCAAAATTATGAAAAGATGTTTGAAGTTTGATTACGAGTGTAAATTCAGAACATTTATAATCACATTACTTAAAGATAATATAGCACAAGTACTATCAAATCATGAAACTACTTATTTAAATAGTTCCTATAATATTTTACAAATTTATTTACCAATACTATTACCATTAATTTGTGATAAAAATATCAGTATTAAGATTAATATTTTTGATAATCCTGATTTTACACTTACAATCTTAAACTTCATTCTATTTATTGCAATGAAGCGTAAAGTTTTTAATAAATCTGTTTACATTGATAATAATACTGTTGAATTTTTAAATCTAATTGATTCAATTATAAAAGGAAATAAGCACAATATACAAAATGAAATAGATATTTTAAAAAACGAAAGTAATTCTGTAGGTGTTGGAAAACGAATTTTGCAAATTGAAAACGAACAGAAGTTATTACATCATTATCAATGCTTAAATTTTTGTTTGTTAGTTGAAGATGTATTGATTAGAATATACAATGCCTTAAATTCAATTCTAACTAAATAAATAAATGTATTTATAATTTTTCCAATAAAAATATAATATTTTGTTAAATTGTATGAGATATCCATTTCAATCCATTTCTCAGAATTAAATTTGAAATTAGAATTTGGTCAAAATGAAATTAATATGAGTTTATGATTAAAAAAAAAGGATTGTGATTGGTGATTGAGCCCTGGTTGGCCTGGTCTCTAAATTCTGTTTTGAAGTTTTAAATTTACTCACTCATATGGTATAATTCGCTATAAAATGAAAAAAAAATTACTCTAAATATGATAATGAAAAATTTACCTTGGATATAATCATCGGTCAAATTTCAAATCAAACAAGAGTGTTGAATTTTTGTTTACATATGTCCTACTCTCTACTTCAACGCTTCACTTATATTAACTACGGTGGTAATATGCTCATATTATTTTTAAATTCTACAATTCTAAAATCTATTTAATATTTTGATATTTTAAATTATGTTAAAAAAAGTATTTGTAAAAACACTATCATTTATTTATCAATTACATTTTGCTTTTCTTTTATTAAATTTCATAATTTTTTCTATTTTTATGTATTATTTTTCATTCATTTTATGGAATTTTATTATGTGGTACATACTCAAGAGGTGATTGTCCAAAGTACATTTTTGGTTCGCCTTTGACAGGCTCATTTTGCAAGTCAGCATCATTTTTGAAACTAGAGTCGCTACTTCCGTTTTGAACGACGAAGTTTTGAGATGGCGTCTTCGACGTCGATCGTTGAGCTTTCTGAATTTCAGCTATAGCACGCTCATGTAACGACGTTTCGCGCAATAATATTTCATATAATTGAACTCCATTTACTTGTCCGGAATTGGCAGCAAACATTAGTTTTTGTAAAGAGTTATGAAGTGCTGCAAAGATGACGTCACCGTTTTGACAATTTTCATTTGAATTTTCTTGGTTGGAACTTGAACAGTTTTGTTCTATAATTAAATATTTGATCAAACTTTCGACTTGCCACACATGAAAAAACATCGGTAAATAATTGGTTAGTTTTATACCTTGCTCCTCGTCCTTTGATAACTTAGTAATTTGTATTTGATTTGGAGGAATTTCAACTAATTCCAATTCTGGTAATTGCATAAATTCTTCATTGTCAGTATGATTATTTAAAAGCACCATTTGTCGTTGAATTGATTGTATACTAGAGACCAGAATTTCTTGAAATTGCGTATTATCTCGGCTATGTCATTTAACCATAATGAAAATGATGGTTATACTTGAGAGCAAATTGATTGAAAATATAAAAATGATTAAATAACTTACTTGAAACCGGACCAAACGAGAACTACAACAGTTACAATAGTAATGATAATTAATATTAAGTAAAATAACATATTAATTTTTTGAATTTAGAAATTTGTACGACACTTGAAATCGTCACTTGGTTTGATTTTTCGTTATATTAGTGTTAACTTGATTATTAAAGAATTCATTTCAAACAGTAGAATGTGCATTTTTTTATTCTTACAGCTAATTTCAAAGAATATGATGTAAGAATTGTTATTGAGAAAAATGTTACAAAATAGAGGTACTACATTTAAAAATGATAAAAGTAAATATATAAATTGAACATTGTATTTTATATGTAAAAATAAAATTGTTAATTTTAAAATAGAATGAAATATTGAAATGAAAAATTTTAATTTAATCAAAGAACAAGTTTTTATTCCACTTATGATACTATTGTAGTTCATAAATACACTTTACAAATGTTGCATATTTTGTTGACAATATATAATTTAATAGTTAAAATTTTTTTCATGACATAAACACTTTAATTTTTAATTATTTTCATTTCAATAACACTTATTGAAAAACGCAAGACTAGTACCATAGCATTCTATTATCACGGTTGCTATGGTCTTCTTATTGTTTACGCCTAACGCAAAATCTCTAATATGATATTGTGTGCATTTAATCGTATAGTAATAATAAAAATTAATGAGACAACAAAACGTATGAATTTTATGATTTTTGCAATTATTTCCATAAATTATGCGTGTTGCAGGATTTACCATAATCTTTCAACAAAAAATGTTCAATTTATTATCAAATTCTAATTTAATATTTTACAGTTTAAAAAACTTTAAATTTATGCTCATCCTGTAAATTTAACACGCTTGCACAAACCTACATATTTTTGTATGTATAAACATGCTTATAAATTTACACTCACTTATACATACATATATGTATTCAAGTTACTCACTTAGAAATTTTTCAAAATTGATTGTAGAAAACAGGTAGCTTTTCAAAACACTTCTTAAAATTTTTAATAAAAAAAAAAAAAACAAAAATGCATAGTCATTGAGCATCTTTTGTAACCAATCAAGAAATGCATGTTTAGCATTATAACCATACAAACTAATCTTTTCTTGTTATCTTCTTCACAAAAATAATTCATATATTCAATAATTAATTAAATCAGTTTTCTTCTTCTTCTTCATCCTCTTCTTCATCGTTTTGAACATGTACAAATACTCGTCCTGTTAAACCTGCATCAAGTAGTGTGAGATCTTTGAAGTTGGGATATATTTCTTTGAAATTGAAACTCATGATGCGAAATGTATTGGGAGACTCTGGTTGACCATATATCCATTCATAGATATTCTGTAATCAAATATTTGAGTTTAATAATAACTTCAATAATTACTTGAATAACATAATATTAAATGCAGCTTACCTGTACTTTACAAGTAGAAGGAAACCGTCTTGTTATTTTTTGTCCAGCAACACAAGTCTGAATGTGACAACAAGAGGGATCATTCATAGGAGGTTCCTCTAAAAGATTCTGTAAGCACTCTTCCTTATGAAGTCTTATACGTTCCAACATAGCTTCTTGTTCCATTTTCTCAGCACGCTCTCGTTCAGCCTGCCTTTTAGATTCATTTTCTTGCTGTAAACGTATGCGCTCTTTTTCTTGATCAGCCTTTAATGACAATTGGTAAGCATCGTCTTGCTCCTGTCTGAGTGTAGCATTAACTTGTCTTTGAGCTCGTTCATGACGCTCTGTGCTCAAACTTGACTCATATTCCTCAGTTAATTCTTGCATTCTTCGTATCATTGTGGATGACTGAACCAATCCAACCATTCTGAAAAAAATATGATATTTTATTATTTCACGTACTCTTATTTTCTGAGGGTATTTTATTAATTAGTATTGATTGAGAATTCACTTTGAAAATCCGTGAAAAGTCCCTACTGCTCAAAATTTATGCGATATTGAAAAAAACCGCCGCTCTTTCGGTTGTTTCAGCAGAATGTAATCGAAACTGATAACTTACAACAAATTAAATATGTTGGAAGAGCTGTTTCTCTCTCGAGAGTTTTGCTCGAACTGACCGAATCGTAACAGCAACGGACGATCTAACTTCTCTTTAACACGTGTAGGAGGAATGTGTACGAAAAAATAATCAAAGGGGAATTTAAAAATGGTGGGGGGTAGAGGGCTCTGAGTATCACTGGATTTTCAAATGAAAGTCAGTGCATTAATTTAAAGTAAAATTTAAAGTAAAATAAAAAAAATTCGCATCTGCATATGATTAGAGACAACTTTTTTTTAAATGTTTTTTTTTTAAGTAAAGAATGTCTATTTTGAATAATAGTAATTTTTCAATCATTAATTTTAATTTTCAATATGCCACTTAGCGATTGATGAATAAAAAAATACATTATGTCTTATTTTTTAATAAACCTCAAGCGATATTTCAGGTTTTTCAAAAAACAAACCAATCTAATAGAAAACAATGTTAAAAGTGGTCATGTGAATTTTTAATCTTCATCATCTGCAGACAAAAAATTAATAAGAGTGATTCACAAAAGGATATTTTATATTCGTAAAATGTAATATACATTATTTTAGCCTAGGGAAGTTTTCTGTATGATAACACGTTAAATTATTTTACGGTTACTTATTTGTACCGCAATTAATATCGTATTTTAAGTCTCCGAAACTAACCAATAAATTATTTTTTTCATTTTCGTGTAACCGAAGGTACCCTATTCGATTTCAAAGTACCGAAAAAACTAAAATCGACAAGTCAAAATAAAAAAAAACCAATACCTACAATTATTTATTGCTATAAGTCATAACTGAAGTGTCTTATACGTTCTTATTTTCATGCATTTTCAACCGAACTCTTCTAAATTTTACGTAAAAATTATTGTTTCACGATTGCAACTATTATTTGCGAAGTAATAACAAATAACAAATCAAAATAAAAAAACAAACTGGTAATAACAATTAAACTTGGTTATAACTTTGGACTATCAGATCTTTAGTGATTTAAATGTAGGTGTAAATACAATATACTTCATAATTCAGAAAAATAACCTATTTAATTATTGCAAGTCAATGAATAATTCAATCAAAAGACCGATCTAAAATGATGCTAAAATTTTTGTGTATGAAGTTATTTACAAATTTAAAATATTTAGAAAATTACTGTCATTTTAATTAAAATATTATCTCACAAGGTTTGACTTGAATAGAATCAAAGCATGAGTAATTAAAGGATAAGGCAAAATTGGGGCCGATAAACACATGGACAGGGGCATGTCACCTAGCCTTATACCATCCATTCTCTGTGACCAAAGATAACCTTTATTTCATTTCGGGCAGAAGGCCAAAAATGTTTCTTACACTTATTAGAGCATCAAAAAAATAAAATTATCTATTTCCCAACAGTGAAGTACTTTTAAATTACCAAGCGTTACAAAATCAAGTAAAATTAATTTAACAATCCGCATAAGATTTAGATAAAAAAATCAATCATTTGTAATAAATGTGTTCCAATATACAACTTATATGAAAAATGAAATGAAAAATGATCTATGATCTTTAATACTTGACACATTTATTTTTCTTAAAAAAATTGATATAGAAATAATAATTGATAGAATTAAAAGAAAAAACAAAATTAAACAATTTTTCATTTATATCAACAATTTCATAAACGTTTTTCAGAATAAAAATAAATTTGAATGCTTTGTCATGAAAATGGCAATAGGTTGTTTGAAATTTTGAGTGCAATTTTTTTCATAATTAACAAAGAATAGAGTGTCAAAAGAAATCAAAGAATTCTTTACTATTATTTTTTGTTTAAAATTAACAGTATAATAAAATGGATTGTTATGAAAATTCAATCAGAAAAAATATATAAGCACTTACTTTCCAACAATTGTCATTTTATGTTCCTTTAATACTATTGTAGCCAAAAAAGGGTAGGTGCCGACTCTAAGAGCTTCTGCTACTTTATAGCCCTCTCCAGACTTTATATTACATGCCCAAAACAGGGTATTAGTGTTTATAAATCTAATAACTTCAGGATCTCCAAGAGTGTTTCTGTAATATAAATAGTGTATGGTCGTAATGATTGATTCAAGCTATTGAAATGTAATAAGTACAAGTAAATAATTAAATGTATTTTATAGAGTAAAGAATACCAAAAGTTAATTATCAAGCTTATATTACCTGCACCATTGATCAATTTCTTGTGATTCATCTTTGTGTAGATATACTAAAAGAAAACGTAACTCTTGTTTAGCATCAGACAAAGCTTGACTGTATGAGCCCTGATAAAACACAGGATGATTTGTACCAAATTGTTCTTCATATGACCTGATAAAGTTTACAACATCTTGTACAGGGTCTAATGAAACTAAAAAAAGACCCTTAATTAGTACATTTGAAACAAAATGAATTAAAATAATTAAATGGTAAGGTTATAATTTACCTGGTCTGACATTTCTCCTAAATAATGTAAATATTAATTGGAATATACTAGTCACAACATTATAACATAATGACATAAGATATGAAAAAAATCCACCGCTATTAGGACTTCCTTCTGGACTAAAGTATATTCTAGCATTTGCTTCATCAACAACTGTGGGTGGTCGTACCCGGGAATCTTGTGCATACATAGATGGTCTACCTTCAAATAAATTTAATTGTTCCTGAAACGTTATTATTATACTTATTGAAAAATACTCAAATTTTATCCTGAATGGTTTTACTTATTTAAAATGATTTTATCATCAAACCTGTACTGCTACTTCAAGATTCCAATTGTGACGCAATAAAACATCTCTACATACTGCAAGATCTTCATTGCCAGTTAGATCCTAAAATGGTACAAAAATCATGTAAGTAATAAGTTCATCTTTCGAAGCAGAATTCATCACATCATAAAAAATTTTTATTTACTTGGAATTGTAGAACTTTTTCAATTTGTTCTCCTGTGAGATCACCAAGATCGAAATCGCCCATGATTTTAAATTACTTGAAGTATTAAAATCAAATTAACCACGTGTACGCTAAAAACGTTCAACAGAAAATGGAAAATCGTTTGTGATCCAGATTCTTCTTTGCCCCGCTCTGTTTCTACCTTTTTCTCTCGTTTGTGATGCCGTTGTTATAAGGGTAGAAGTAGCAGTATAAGTAGCAAGTCCAATACGTGAAGTTTTCACACAAGCAAACGCACGATTGTTTCGACTGCAGCATCAGTAGGAGCAAAACAATGATTTCAGTGAAGGAAAAACTGGGCTCTCGCGAGAATCGTAACCTCGAATCAAGCGCAGCCTTATTGCTAGGAAAACGGGCCTCGATCCAACTGTCTATGATTTCAACAGGCTGCATATGCGTTATGCGTTGTTTTAGCACATAGACATGCAATTTGTTATTTCGCACTTCCAATATTCAAAACTTTCATGACTCTCCAAAAAGACAACTCAGCATTTTTCCAACCGAGCAATATGCGCGATACGAAATGTAATGTTTCTAGATTATACGATGAATTCGCAGTGACTGGTATGGTTTTGGTACTCGTAACAATGATTGCACTTATTATTATACACACGGAGCACGACACTTTCTTCTCTTCTGCAAATGCGATTACTACACCAATCTAGGATGTCTAGTCGGATATGGGCCAAGTAGATGCAGATAACAAAACGTAGATTTCAGGGTAAGAAAACTGAATATCTGCAGTAGCATCCAAAACAAGTCCGTTTAATGCCCCAACACCGCTTCCAGTTAGTTAGCTGCTATCTCATACGTCCCCGCATGTGTGCCACCGCAATATCGCAACGATCGCAATTTCGCAATCACCATAGGCCGCAGGTAAACAACGCTGTTAACTAACACATTACACTTTTGAGCGAGTAAATCAGCAGTGACTTTACCGACACTAGCGAAGTATATCAAGTGCGTGTGTTGAGTGCAACAACCATAGTGCCCGCCACAATATTTTTGAACTATCAAAAAAGGTTATGTCAGTCAAAAACGTTGTTGAAACTTGAGAAGTTGTAAGAAACTACTTTATGATCTAATTTTGCCAAAAAATTATTTTGTTCACAGATATGAAAATATTTCTTGCTTTACATTGATAAGATCCGTCCAGACTATCGACAACCATGTCTGTGGCACCGATGGGCAATTTGCCGTGAGTTTTTCCAACTTTACATGATTGTTTACTTGCGAATTTTAAGAACAACTGAAAATGCGAAATTAGGCACATGGTGTGCATTATCAACAAAATTCACTCGTTAGATTTATTCTTTTCATCAAATACTCCTTGTATCAATCATTTTTCAGTTTTTTTACTAACATAATATTTAATTTAAATTGAACATTATAAGTTGATTGAAAATGTTAAAAAATATATATCCTTGCAAATTTTATGATAGCATTTGAAAATAAAATATTAATTTGAATTTTTATAGCTACTGTAAAGGTCTGTGGTCTGTAATATCTGGAACTACTTGTCGCTGTGATAAAGCACTTGTAGAAGATGAGATTAAAAGTGCTACTGCGATTCTTCAAGATGGTTTGTCTTATTTTAAAACATATACAGAAGAATCTTTGCAAGCAGTTAATAAGACAAATCCTCCTCCTAAGATGTATGACTTAATTAGCAAATTAGCTCCTCTTTTGGTAAAAATAAATAAATTGAATTTCATTAATAATACATAGTTGATTAATAACACATTGTTTTTTTAGAATTTGGATGCAAAAATAGCTTGGGATTTAGTATGCAATTTTATGATTTATGAGTATCGCAATTGTCCAGAAACTTTTGCATCTCAACTCACAGATTTATCTACTATGCAAGCTCTCATAGAACAAATCTGGAATTTTTACTACACAGAACGCATTACTCTTGTAAAGTGCTTGAAGTTAATGGTTGAATACCGCGAAAATGATTCTCATCCTCACAAAAGTCATTTTGTTAAATTTTTTGATGAAGTTCTATTCATGGAACTTTTGGAATCAATCCGTAAGCAAATAGAGGCTTTAAAATATATAAATCCACCTACTCGATCACAGTTATTCACAGAAGAACATCAGTATCAACTTTATAATAGTTGCCTGATTGAAATGAGGGAATTATTGCACATTTTTACTATCATTTTACATGAAGTACATGTTGCTGAAAATCAATTTGTAAATATTTATGGAAGTATTAGTGGGGAACCACGCAGACTCACAAACAGTCAAAGTCACGAAGAAAAAGAAGCTGTTAAAAAAAAACTTCAAGAAATTCAATACAGTCAAGCTGCATTACTAATTGTTGGCTTAGACATGATGAAACATACTGGAATGGAAGATTGGATTAGAGAGGTACGCTGCAGTATGGAAGATGTATTGCAGAATAAATGTGTCAGAGATCCTACTTCACAAGATGGTCCTCTCATGTTGGCTTGGATGCTAGCCAATTATGCAATTGATCCAGATAATTCAGAAACATTTATGCGATATAGAGTTTACGGTGTCAAAGCAATACATTTAAATGTATTTTATTATTTACAACAAATGCTTGATTCGGAGATGATAAAAGAAAAAACACAGTATGCTACAACTGTTAGGGGCAGCATTTACAATTTACTATCCTTACTCTGTGCTTTTGTCGATGATGAAAAATTTGATATCTTTCCAGGTGTGTGTAATTATTAAAATAGATTTTTTTTGAGAAATATCTCATGATTTATCATACTTTATTTCAGGTATTTTTGAAGCATGTGCTGCTACTCTAAGTTTCCCTGAGTCTGCAGAACGTTTTTGGAAAGAAAAAGAAGAAGGAACTGGTTTATGGCCTATTATAAAATATTCTATGCTCTGGTTTCCGTATCGATTTGAACCATTGACAACTATAATTATTGGACTATCAAGAGCATCTTCTTTTAGTGCCAAAAAAACTCTTGGTCTTATTGAAAATCTTCCATCTATAGCTTTAGAAATTAATAGAAATTATTTGAACAGTAATATGCAATGCAGGCCTTATGATCAATGCGTTATTCATCAGAATACCTTTACCATTCCATCCAAGTGTCAGTTTATGAAAATGCATCGAGATAATGGCAGAGCTGACTGCGAATTGATTGTTTTTAAAATAAAGGCCAGCTTTTGGGATGCTTTTCACCATAAAATCGAATTATTACTACATCAAGCCAGTAGAGGGATTGCAAACTTAGTCACGGAAAATAATGTACTCCTAGAACAAGTTCAATTGGGTTTTGGTCTATTAGAAGCATTGTTATCTGCAGAAGTAGATGTATCTTCTGGCATGGTGATTCCGACAGAGTTGAGTTTTGAAGTTGTTCATCGTTTTTCTTATCCTGTTTTGCCTGTTAATATATACAAGGTATAAATTTATTTATTAGTAAAATTCAATAATATCAACTCCTTAAATAATGTTTCAACTTTTTAGGTAGTAGCAGCATGCGTCAAGGTTTCATCGAAATTAGTATTACGCTATCCGGAAGACGTATTATCACGCATGCGATCGGGTGTTTATCCGCGTTTCGACGATCGCTATCAGCAAACAACTGAATTTGCTCAAGCAGTTGCTTTTGATGGTGGTCTTGTAGCCTCCTGGTTATCGAGTATCGAAACAATACAACATTCCTACCCGATCCTCGATGCTTACATGGATACTTTGTCGGATTACCTAGAACTGCGCCATAGCAAAGAAGCTCTCTACAATATTGAAATTCCGGGCATGATTATGTTGCTGCAGAGTGTTTTACCAAAATTAGATTCATGGTATTTTAGTTCGGAACTCGAGAGAGTTGAATTGTGGATGAAATGTGTAAAATGCTTGCATCGATCTTTGGATGTTGTTATTGGAAAAAAGGACGAAACACGTAGTGAACTCAGAAAAATTGTTACATATAATTTGATGCATTTGGAGCCAAGACATGCACTGTTAAAACTCGTAAGAACTGGTGAAAAAACTCTTAGAAACAGAATGTTAGGAGAAACTGACTGGATAGCTGGTAAAGGTTTCAAGGTAAATTATATTGTTGACGTAAATCACAAAATAATTTATAATAAAACTGTAATTTATAATTTATAATTTAATTAACTTTACAAATTTTTTCAGGTAATGAAAACTGTACAGTTAGCATTGTCCGTTGTAAATCGCTTGTTGATGTATCGTAAAAATTTGGGTTTTAATGTCGACGAACGCTCACCCCTAGAATCGGCACTTTATGCTTCACCATCTCTACCCAATGCTTTACTCATCGTTCCAACAATTGTTGATTACCTTTATGTCTGGTTTAGTCCGGCATTGCAAGCGATGGCTGTACGTTTATTGAAAAAATTTGCCGAAGGATTATCAATGTCGTTGCTAGTCTGTATGGGGATGGATGGTACAGCCATCAGAGAAACTTTTGCTTCAAGGCTTATGTCTCCTACTTGTGGAGCAGAAGTCAAAGTAGCTATACTTGAACTCGTTACTGTTTGTCTGGATAAACAACCTGGTTTGTGAAATAATTTTAATAATATTTTTTAAAAGAAAAATCAACTTACATGAGTTGTTATTTCCAGGTTTAACTGAGGCAATGTTTAACATAATGCATCAAGCCGAACGTCGCAGAATATTCCCTCGGCCAGCCGATGAATTCCTCACTGAAGGCTGCACTCGTTTTCTTGATCTATATCTTAAACGTGTGCAAAAGGAAGACGATATAATCTACGATCGGTTATATGATAGTACCATGAACTTGCTACGAGCTATGTGGCATCATCGTAATGAAATTTTAGTCAACTTCTTCCGTAAAAGGCCAGAATTCTGGAGTAAACTTTTTGCACCATTGCTCCGTAAGTTAGTGCCAGGTGTCAAAGGATACTCGCAGTTGTTAGATATTATAACTATCGAATTATTCAAAAGTCCGTCGTTCGAAAAAGATTTTACCATGAATTTGGATATACTGTTAGATGACAAATCAAACCATTGGGACAATTTGGTTAAGTATATTTTTGATAGTATTCCTCCTCCACCGCCGAATCAAACAAACCAACAAGATGAAAAAATGGATGATGGTGAAGACGACGAATTAGTTCTATGCGAAAAAGAAGCATCAATGAAACCCTTATACGAAACTAATTTAGAATCATGGTACCAAATGATGGTTGTTTTGACAAGTGAACGTACGAGCCGAAATCATTCTGTGAGTCCTCGGCAAGCCAAGCTCACCACCGGTTTAGTTTTGGATCAACTTCTCATTCGTTTAAAGGTGATACCTCCAACATCGAAACAAGCTCGTTTGAGCGCAGGAAAGTTAACGATGCTTCTAGGTTCTATAGCTCTTCGTTGTTTGAACTCATGGAAATCCAAATGCATGGGCTCTGATACGAGTAGTTCAGATGATTTGAAAAACAAACTAGTGGAATCAATGCAAGAAATTAGTCAAACATACCGCGCCTACGGTAAAGGATTACGCCAGACTTTAATATCATTACTTCTTCACTGGTTAGATCTTGTAGAAAATTCTTTAATAAATGATGAGGCTATGCTAGAATATCTTCTTGGTCAAGCATGTATTTTGGCCTGTGGAGATATTGAGCAACTACGTGAATCCGCCCGTATTCGCGACAAAAAGCGTAAACCCTTTGACAAAGATACAGAACCTGAAAGACTTGAGGCTGAAGAAGTGGCTGCCGTCTCTGAATGTGTACCTGCTACTCTAACAGTCTGTTTGGTAACACGTTTACTGAGATTCAAAATAGAACGCAGTAAAACTAATAGGTGTAAGCCAGCAAATACGTTGTTGCGACAACTCATGCCTGAACTGTTAATATGTCTTGGCATCACCCTACAAAAACATGCATACATGAAATTTAGCAAAGCTGCATTAATGCTACTGAGCGTTATCACAGGCTCATTTTTTGGTCCATTGCCGATAGATGAGGAATCTATAGCCAAATTATGGCTTGCTCTCATTCCGCCTAAAGATATTAAAAATAGTTTGCAGGATTCTCTGTACGAGGTAAGGAGTAAAATTTATGAACAATTAATTTTCATTATTTTTATTGGCTTTAAAAAAACGATTCAACAAAATGCTATTAAAAACAATCAGAACCTTACTTTAACATACATGCATACAATGCATGATATGTAAACTTTTGGAACTATTTTTTTGAACATGAATTAATCTTCAACCATAAAAACAATTCAATATTCAATGTTTGTATGATTCTAGTTTTACATTTATTTTCTAAAAGTTTAGAGAATATCTAAATGCTAATAACAAATATTTCAAAAGTATTCTATAATTTTTTTCTTAGAATTATTTCAAATAGATAATGTTCAACGTCATATCATCATTTTCTTAACTATTAGATATTCAAATTTAATTGCATTAATAAGATATAAGTGAATTTTATTGACAGTGTTATAAAATAAAATTTGAATTGTTTGCATTGAAAACAATTGCATTTAGAATAGTGAAATTAATGTTTTGCTCTCTTATTTTGCTTAAATGTCTAAATATGTACATTTTAAAATTCATTTTACACATGTTTACATTTATTGAATTACTTATAACAAACTGTTTTGATTATAAATTAATGCATTTTTCTTTTTTAACACTTAAATATGTGATTATAGCTAAACGATAAAAGTTGCAATAATTTCATAGAATTTATTTAATAAGTAATCTAAATACCCCCATTACAGATACTGTGTATAATGGTCTCTTGATGAATTTGAGAACAATTAAGAGCAAAAATAGCACCTAGAATTATAACCACTTTTTTGCTATTAAAACAATATTTTTCATCGCGCTTAAAACTAGTCTTCCTCCGTTAAAAGCGCTTGCTAATTATTATTTTTCAGGACTGCCCGAGTAGTCGTAGTAGATGGCAATGCCAAGAATGGTGGCCTTTATATACCGCTGGTCTGGAATTCATCATTGCGTTGATCAATGGTCCAGACTCGAACACGTCCACGCGAATAACTCAGATTGTTCTCTTCCTGGGCTCACACGAGCATCTGCTTACCGAAGCCTCGACTTTATTGCGCCATACCGCCGATCCAGTGGCTGCCGATTTGATCCTGTCGCTCGTCAATCTCATCTCAGCTTTATCTTGCCGGTCCACTTTCTGGAAGTCGTTGCATCTCTCTATAAAGGAATCATTAACTGTGAGTGACAGTTTTTTTTTTACATTTAGGAATAATTGTTAATTTTTTTCGTTTTTAATTAAAAATAGAATACCCATGATGGTGAGTTAATGTGTTGAATGGAATTCTTGTGAAAAAAAGTACAAAATTAGTCGAAAAATTGAAAAATAAATTACTCACCCGTTATAAAACATTATAATTTGATAGTTTTATTAAAAGTCTTAATTAAATGGTCGAATTATTTTACAGAAATCCATGTACCTATCTTACGATAGCACAGTTAATTTATTGCTTCGTCCACGTATCCTAAAATTCATAATCGACGGTATAAGCGTGGAAAGTGCCGAAGAATTACAAAGTTGCGATGAACGACAACTGAGCGCTGAGCTCAGGCTATTGGTTAACAAGCTGATACTCATCAACACCTGCTGTGCTCAAAGTTTTGTACGTTTCTCTCCGAAGCTCAATGCACTTGTTGATAGCATACACGAACAGGAAGATTTTTGGTAATTTTTTTCGCACCGAATATTTTCATAACTTAGTAAAAGCTAGCGAAGCTATCCAGTATCATTCTTTTTGTGCAGGTATGCTCCAATGGCAGAGATGAATTTTGGACCTCCACAAATGTCAATGACTTCAGGACCACGTCTAACATATGGAGCCATCATCAGTTCAACGCAACTTTTTACTCAAGCTCAATGGCAAGTCATGTTACGAACTTCAGGTGGCTCACATCATCAAATGCAACCTCCACGAACAAAACCTACGAGCCCATCGATTCACGGTCGTGATGATCGTATCGATTCAGCTCGACGTGAATGGGAACGTGCTACTCCCGAAAATCTACGTCGTATGCACGCAAAAGATTTGAGGCAAATTCTCAATCCTACTATGTCAACGTCGAGTCTTGGACCTTCTATAATAGCCAGTGGATCATCGTCTAAACTAGACTTTTCTAATTATCTATCTGCACATGATTTGACTGTACCACTGTTAAGTGCCCCGAGATTGATCAAACGTCCGTTCGATCCCTTAATTTGTGAAAACATGATACTTTCGAAAGCAACCGCTCTGGGACCGTTGGGCAGCAGATCTCGCAGAGCTACAAGTCCTGGACCAGCGAAGGTGCTCGATACGTCTGCCAGAGGTCGAAGTCCTGCTAAAGACGGCTCTGGAGCAGGCAATGCAAATGGATCCAGTTGGAGTGATCCGTGGTTCGATTCGATGGATGAAAACAATACTAGGCTTGCATTAGAAGTTAATTTAGTTCTTCTCCTTTGTCAAGCATTAGAAGGCGTTAGAAGCCCTAGATTAGCCATAAGAGATAAACAGCTGATAGTTCGAGAAACTGCGACTGAGCTAGGGGTATTCTTTGATTTTCTAGACAATAGAGGATATCTCAACGACTGGTCTGTAAGTGCCAGTTTAGTAGATCCAGAAAATGACAGATGCAGAATTGTATTGGCTCCTGAAGATACGGATCGCCGATTACCGGCAAGACTTGATGCCAAAGCTACCTTTCACAAAGTGCCAAAAATGGTAGCAATGCTCGAAACAATTGACGAAGAACCTCTTGAAGTGTCAAGATCCGAAAGTAATGTAGTTGATGTTGTAACGACTGGTTGTTTTCCAATCCGCATAGATATGTCGAAATTTTTGCCTTTGTTAGGAAAATTACTCAAATCGGTTGTTGAATCTTTAGATTCAGCGCAGTTTGGGTGTTAATGCATATTAATGCATGATAGACTCTTTTCCACAATTTTCTATTTCCGTGATAAATTAATAACGAAGAATTGAAAATATCAATGAATTTTTTATCATGAAATAATGCCCGAAACTGATATGAAATTATGCGAGTTAACAACAAAAGAGAACTCCATAGGCGTTTGTATGTATTTACTGTTAATACTTGAATTAAGTTGTATTTGTAATTAATTTTTGTTTCCAATAAATAAAATTTTCAATTTTTTAGACTAAAATTTTATGAGGATTGGTTAATAAAAAATTTAAAAAAACTTTGATCGAATATGAATTTTTTACTTAAAATTTTAGAAAATTTTTTACACCAAGTGGCTGACGGGATATAATTGAAATCAATGCGTGTAATCTTGAATTCAACTTTTTCAATAAGAAAATCACATTTGAAATTATTTTATAATTTTATGGCTATGTTTTAATTAATTCTAGCTTTATACAAAATCTAAATCATTTTAAATTGATCATAAGAATTGTGTGACAGATAAAGTTAATAACAAATTTTTTCCTTAAAACTTGTTAAATTCGTTACATAACAAGTGATTAAATATATTTATATATTTATAACATTTATTAAGTTCAATTGTAATTTTCTGAGTAAAAGTTTACATAAATAAATTGTTTTAGAATTTTACTCATCAATAATTACTACGCATTGACAGACATGAGACCTTATATGCATACAGTAGAAAAATATAATCCGGCGTTTACTTAACGAATGCAATAATTATGTTTTATCAATGAAATTTTTCTTAATAAAGAGTTTTTAAGAAAGATACAAATACATAACGTGAATTTATACCACGACAGAATTTTCTATCAATATTAATAATTTGATCAATGTTCCATACCAAGTAACATAAATGAATAGCCTCATGAAATTAATAAAAAAATTTTGATTATAAAATTGGCAGTAAAGTTGTAAAGTTTACCGTAAATATATTTGAAAGTTAAAACTCAAAATGTTAACGAAAACAACTTTTTTAAGAACATAAACTAGTTAACATTTTTCATCCTATTCTTTTTAATATTCATAATATTTGGGAGACGTTAAAAAATAAAATTATTTGCTCTATGCCCATTTTTCGAAAACCTGATTATCACAAACTCGAATGAAATTTTTATTTTTACATGAAACTATTTGAATTCGGTTTATACTGAAACACATTTTAAAAATATTTTAAATATATATATAACTTACTCTACAATATACTTTATGTAATAAAATACTGTGAAATTAATTTCAGAGAAAATCAGTTGTACGATTTGTCTTGCAATCAAAACACTATGAAAGTTGTATCCTTTAAAACTAAAACATATCAAGAATACCTTCAATTTGAAAACTTTGTTTATAAAAATGAAAAGTCATTCAAAAGTATGTAACATTATTACCAAAGTAGCCAATCAATAGAAAATTCTTTCGTATTAGCTCTCCAAACATTTTGGCGTAATATGCATAATTGAAAAATTATAATAATTCTTAAAAAATACTTACAGATATAGTAAATAAAACAGTGCTTTAAAAATGTAGATTTACATACATGATATCAAAAAACATAAGACGATGAAGTGAAAATGTTGCATTATTGAATATGAGACCGAAAACGCGTTCAACGCGCTTAAAAATAAATTGAGCAGAGCTAAGGCGGTAATTGTAAAACTTTATCGTGAGAGTGACTTGTCACCACGGGAGCGGTCACAGCCGTCGTATGTTGAGAATTATCAGTCGGTTGACTACTACTATTTACACCAACGAGCAACTGATGACTCGGAACTGGCAATTGATATGATGTGGTCAAAATTTCTTTCGGGATGACGGCTGTGCTCGCAACCGTGCATGGTGCTTGATATGGTTGAGGTTGTTGTTCTACCTTGTTGAACGACATTTCAACTTGTGAATTGTTGACAGGACTATCGCTTTTAGCACGCATTGTGGACATCGTTGGCGTCGCCATCGTTGTCGTCGTTGTCGTCTTTGTCGTTGCTAATGGACCTGATGTTGTAGAAGTTACGACGGTGCTTGTACTTGCGGTACAAGTTGCCCCATCCCAGTTATCAACATTAGATTTACCTGGTGGATCATCGTTGCTCAATGAATTCGTACTTGTTCTTTGACGTTTTACGTCACCGTGTAACATGCTATGAACATTCGGAGAGCTACTTCGATCGCGTACACCTTCTTGTTCTTCTAAAAATCTATCCATGTAATCTCTACAGAATAGAAAATATTCTTTTATAAATAATTTAATGAATAAATATTGAAAAATTTTTTTAATTATAAAACTCTTTAAATCAGTATTGAAACAAATTTTTTTTGAAAACGTACGTTATTCCAGGATGAAGAGCATATTTTTTCTTTTCTAATCTTGCTTTGTAAGTATAAATATCATGTCTTTCAGTTTTCTTCCATAAATAGTAAAATTGAACCAGTTCACCAACTGATCTCGTTCTGACCTGAGGAGTATTAGATTTTCAGACAATTTTTTACTTTCAATTAATTTAGTAAACTATCATAAAATTTTACTTTATTTTTTTGAATTAAATGAAAATCCTTGCCATAACTCCTAAGTCCTGATTCAAAATTGTGGCATTCCTCTTCTGACCAAAGACTCACAGATTCATTAGGAGGTATTGCATTCATTCTGCGTCTACGTAAAGCTTCTTCCAAGTTGTAACCACATTGTAGTAGAAGATAAAGTGCTTGTTCATCGTCGCGGATATGAATACCATTTGGTAAAGCACTAAATTTTATAGAAGGAACCATTGCATGCTCTAGAAATTCTTGGACATCATTTTCATTCATATGATGAGGATTCCAAAGTATTTTATCTTCATTTTCATATGGTAGAGCATCATCATATCTACAAAGACCTTCAGGTATAGCAGCCTGATAATCAGTCCCTACCATTATTGTCTTTTTCCATTCTTCTTCATCAGGACTATAATCACAATCATCATCTTCCTCTTCACTTTGAGGACGAGATACACTACGTAATAAACGTGATGTACCTCCAGCACTGGCAGCAACATTACTGTTAGTACTATCAACATTAGGGATATTGTTAACATTTTCAACACCAACTGTACATTCAACAACAGGAATATTAGTATCTCCTGTTTTGACTTCATTTTCACTTGTCCTAAAAAATAATTTTTAAAAAATTATATAGTATAAAATAAGATAATTTAATTAATTTATTTAAGTTATTTATACCGTATAGTAGCATTTGGAGTACTAGCATCATTGTTAAAATCAGTTGTATCATCAGTTTTAGGGTCAGGTTTTATGATACTTGATCCATTTTCTGCTTTTACCATTTCTGTATAAAATTTTTTGAGATCAGGTTCATAGGGTGAAGGATCATCATCATCTTCTTCCTCTTCGTAATCCTCATCCTCTTCATCATCCTCTTCATCGTCTTCGTTGGTTTCCATATTAGACATATTTGTATAATTATACATGCTTAGTAAGTCATTAAGAGGCATGTCACTTTCCTGTGAATCAAAAACACCAATCAACATCATGGGTATGGAGAATGATAGTCATTAAAGAATATATGTAATTATAAAATAATTATTAAAATCATAGAATCAAGGAATATTTGAATAATGATACCTTTTGAAGATCATCTAATTCATTATTGGTATCTTCAGGAGCTTCTAAAGCTTCTTCTTCATCCAAAGTTCGTTCATCGTCATAATCATTTGCCATAATATTTGCTGTTGGTCCAATTTCATAATCTCTATCAACTCGTGCTCGTTTAGATCGTCGTGATTCATCACGGCTCATTGTTAAACTTGACAATTATTGGTAAAGTAAAAATGTATTTTGTGTATACACTTAAAATATAAGTGTCATACGTCAATTTTTCAATGGACACTACTGACTGTGCAAAGAGTTCCAACGTAAAACTGGAGTCGTAAGAAATTCGTCCGAAAACTACAGCTTTCTTTTGAATTAGAAATTGGTAAAGCCGATGAACAATGCGAGCTTTTCACAACACTTGTCAAATACGCAGTTTCTAACCTCAATTTTTGCGATCTGAATAAATTCGCACTAGTTGAGTTGAACATTGATTAATATTGTATTCCTATTCGCTGTGATTAACACACTACATATGGCGAACTGACATAACTGAAATAAGTAAAGATTTGAAAATATTTTTATTGAATTGTCAACAAATTTGAGCCTTCTTAATGAGAAAAATTTTTGCGAAGCTTACAGCAAAATTAGTGTTTGGATTGTATTTGCGCAGAGTAGTTCGAAAATGACTCGTCACTGTTCGGTCACTGCACTTGGGTCAAAGGTATACGTTCATTCTTCATTTGTTCGAAACTCAAACGAGATCAATTTTGAGTTTTTTGATAAAGTTGACTCTAAAAAAGAATCACTATCTCGTGAACGATCTACTAGCGACAAAATCGATCTGATCATTCCTAGAGGATCATTAAGTGCCCCGATTTCATTCGTAATTATTAAGGTATCTACTCAAGAAAAATATAGAGTTCAACTGATTTATCAAACGAAACCCCTTCAAATCATGCAATTTTGGGTAAAATAAATTTATTTTAAAATAGAAAATTGTTAAAACACATAAAACGTTATCCAAATTGACCAATAAACTATAAGGTTCTTAATTAAGTGATAACGGAAATTATCATATGAGTATAATTGAATAATCAGAATTTTCGTTAATAATTTGAAAAAAATTCAAATTTTTTTCAAGTAGTTGCCATTCATTTCGAAAAACTCGTTTTTCATGCCAATTTAATATTGCTAGGGATTTTATCAAGTGGAATATACCTCAGCCATCGAGGAAATTCTTACTACTTATATAGAAGTGTTCTAGAAATGACTTCGCCCGTATATATATATAAGAAAAGAATATGTATAGATATATATAAGTGTATACATATATATTTATAATGTATATATATACATGTATATAGAGACATGTCGAGAGTCGACTGAAGATGCGAATGAAAGCGTCTATCACATTTGCCAAAATTTTCATGCAGAAATTTCAGAAATTCAAAACGTTATTTAGGCAATTACATATCTGTCCCATTATTTTGTAAATAATGTCAAAGTTGCTAGTGAAAAGTGAACATAAAAATAACAGTACCATATTGAATTATCTACAAACTGTGATTTCGTCCTTTATTCCTTCTGCTGGAATAATATGTCTTACACAAGTTTCGAAATATTAAACTAAAGATTCTATTTACTCCACATTAACTTATTTTGTCAAACTGACTTCCTATCGTCAATCATCTTTAAACATCAATGTCAACGAAATTTGGTAAGTAAAAGATGAAAGTAATAATAATTTATAAATTAGCAATACAAGGAATTCATTAAGTGTCAAGTGCCTTTAACTTCTACCACAACAAGTAATAAATGCATTTTTTTATAGGGCAATTTAAAATGAATAGTCGAACATATGATGGTTGTAATTACACAGCCTTGAAGGGAAATGAATGTGTTAGTACCATATGAGAAAAATCTACTTCTACTATGAAGAATCCTCCAAATCAGACACAGAATGGAGGAGCAAAAGGTATGGTTGTTAAAAATAGAGATAATGCCAGCCGTACTCTTTGCTCGTTGAAAATCAACAATGGCTTTATTAACAGTGATATGTTTAAGGTAGGTAAACAGCAATTAGTTTTGCTTAATGGTGACTCGATCCGCTGTGACAGCATTGAAGGTAATGAAGCTTTAACATGTAATGTCACACCAGTTCCAAATAAAAACAAAAGTAAAGCTTTGTGTGTTCATATCAGAGAAAACAAGTGGTATGATGCTGGCAATGTTGTATCTGTAGGAGTAGCTGGTACTAGCCTCAGTGATAACTTTAATAGCGTATCTTTGGCCTACAATGAAAGCCCTAAAAATATCTATTCTTTAGATGAGATCAGCATATCAGATAAAGAACTTTCGCGTTCTGGAGAATCTCTGCCTTCTTTAGGCATACGACTAGATTTAGATGGTACTAGAGAAGATATTCATCAACATAGTGAAAACAATAGTCCCAGAGGTAGTTTACCACGTTCTTGTAGTAGTACAGTGTCCTCCTTGAGTGAATGTTCAGCTGGTTCAAATGGAGCAGTTAGTGAGGATGGAAGTGGACAAACATCGCCTGGGAAATCATCTAAACTTTGGCCAATGATGTTTAACATGTTTTCTTGGAAAAGTAGCTCTAAAGATACTGAGCAACCCAGTCCAACGCGAAACTCAGACAGAATTGGTAGTAGTTTAGCTTTAATAGAACAAGGCAGACCAGCTAATCTTCCAGCTAAGAGTATAGAAGAAGAAGAAATGCATCGAAAACAAGTTGAGTCTTTACTTGAAGCAGCTAGAAAACGTGAACGTCGAGAAGAGCGAGAACGCCGACAGCAAAGAGAACAACAATTGCGCGAGGAAGAACGGCTAGCTGAAGATTCACATACATGGGTAGTTCAAGTGCTGCCAAGATTTTATGTTCTAAGAGATACAAGAAGAGTTAGAGATCTTTGGTGGCGAGGTCTACCTCCTAGTGTTCGAGGACGCGTTTGGCGGTTAGCTATTGGTAACGGATTAAATCTCACATCACAACTGTATGAGCTTTGTCTCGAGCGTGCTCAGGCACAACCAAGAAATGAGAGCCTTGCAGCCATTCGTTTAGATGTTGCTCGTACATTTCCAAGCCTATGTGTCTTCCAAGAGACTGGACCATTGGCAGAAAACCTGCGAGGTGTATTGGCTGCATATGCACTCTACAGACCTGACATTGGCTATGTACAAGGCATGAGCTTTATTGGAGCAGTACTGGCTCTCAATATGGATGCAGCCGAAGCCTTTATCTGTTTTGCTAACTTACTAAATAGGCCTTGTCATTTGGCGGCCTTTACATTAGATCAACGACAGATGGGATTGTATTACAAAGCTTACTCAACAGCTCTTGCTCATCGACTTCCAAAGCTCTATGCCCATTTTTTGGCTGCTGGACTTAGTCCAGATCTGTATCTCTTGGATTGGTTATACACTATATATGCTAAAGCTATGCCTCTTGATATTGCTTCTCGTGTCTGGGATATATTTTTACGGGATGGCGACGAATTTCTTTTTAGAACTGCACTGGGCCTACTGAATCTTTATCAAGATGAGCTTTTAAGGATGGATTTTGTAAGGGCAGCTCAATTTCTCAATAAATTACCAGAGAATATGCAATCCGATGCTCTTTTTAACAGTATTAATCAGATGTCTACTTCAGTAGGCGCAGCTAATTTTTATCAGATGCTTGCGCAGTTTGCTACAAGTGTTTGAAATTTTTCGATAATGGTAGTATTACCTACTGTCAAATAAAAAAGTATAAGCACCTTGCTGATTCATAAATTCATGAAAATGAGAATTTTTATCTTGATTTATAAAAATTCAATCAAACTGAAAAATGATTTCTGTAACAGAAGGAATTGATGGATAAAGTAGTAATGCTTGAAATCTATTATTCAGTGCTTGCAAAGCTTATTTTAATAATCTGCTAAACATACTTACGTCGTTACATATGATATCTCAAAATATAATCATATGTTGGTAAAAAACATATATGAATGACTTGCAATTGTCATGAATTAATGATTCAAAGAAAAATTTGTTATGAATTTCAATGAGTTTATCTATTTGCAACTATATCACAATTTTCTAATATATTTCTTATTGATTATTGGATCAAAATGAAATATGATTCAATTTACTGTCAACAAAGAGGGAATTTTATAAATACTCATTTTCAAAAATATATTTTAATTAATAATTAGAGCTAAGAAAAGAAATCTTGCATTTTTTTATTTTACAAAATAACTCAATTATAATAAAAAATTAATATATCCGATTCACAAATGCCAAAGTTTATATTTTTATATCAACTAAGTTTAAATTTTATCTTCAAGTTTTAATTTGACATTCTGAATCCTGATAACGACTTGAATGTTATTTAATAGTGCTAGTTCATTTAAAAGTCAAGAGAATTTTTTTTTCAATAAATTCAACATTCAATGAGAAGGAAACGATTATAAAAATGAAGACTATAAATATTTATCATACTAATAATAAAGTGGGAGATTTTTTTACTGCACAAAGAATACAAATATTTTTATATGAGATAAAAATGCTCGAAAATAGTTTGCTTCAGTCGATCGTTTAGTGCTCTTGTGTAGTATTGAAATAAATAAAATCAATACACGTGTTTTGGCTATGAGCTAAACACATGTATGATATATAATTTTTACCTAACTATACGATAAGATAACTGTAATTGTCCAAAAAGCAATGTAATATTAAAATTGTAAAAGATTGATATTTCTATAATCGAATAAGTGTACGAAACATATATACGACAATGAAAATGTATAAAGATAATTTTTATTGCATAATTGTACACAGATCTGCTAAAATAAAAACCGTCCTTAGTTAACACAATAGACTCGAATAGTTTTGAAAAAAATTAATTTCTCTATCTATGCTTGGGAACAGTAGCATGTAGCATTACTAAAAATTTAAGCTAAAGTTTCATATATTGATTGGACCTTTGTTGTGTCCGGGTATCAACTTCTTTTTCAAGTTTAAGTGGGCAATTTTCTCTTCATATGTGATTAAATAACATGAAGTATATTTCAACTCATACAATGATATATCCAACTAATCCAGGTATCTAGTAACTCATGTTACAATGAAGTCTGAAAAATACACGAAAATGGCTATTTCGATACTGCAAGTACTCGAAAGTAACTCGAAAGTAAAAAAAGCCAAAAATAAGTGGTACTCTGCGGATACTTAAAGTTCTATTGTTCTTATAATGAAGATCACACGTATCAGAATAACATATGAAAAATATGGTTGCATTGAATTACCTCGCACATAACAGATGTTTACTAATACAAATCTAAGAAGTGTAACAGATAAGTAAATGACAACAATTATTGATTAACGATTTAACAGGACACGAAGATCTATTGATAAGAAATTGAATAATAATTGAAAAGCAAGAGATTTATAAGATTTGCTTTCTACTTCTGAAAAGGCTTTTTAAACTCCTATAAAATATAAATAAAAGGCAACAAATTAGAAGCACAGATACATCTGCTTTCGTCATTTTAGGGGAAAAAGTCTTACAAGATTTAAAAATTGGACGAAAATCATGAGAAACTATTTAAAATTTAACCGTGATTCTAAATATTTAATTTTATTCATTGCTTTATATTTATAATATATAGCAAACAAAAATCTGATCGTAATGTGTATTCTTATAATTCACGCGTCTCAAATTGTTTCTAAAAAAAGTAATCGATTAAAAAAGTATGAAGAAAGCCTTGTATTATAAAAATAGCATGATGAACTGTAATATTACTATCAAGAAAATAATGAACATATATAAAACAAAATCTTACAACGTTAAATTATATTAAAAATTAATTTCATAATGTTTAATAAGTTTAGAGTGAATTTCTTAGCAGATTTTCCCGAAGAAAATACTTCTTATTTAAACTGCTTTCATAAATTTTAGTTTTATATTTTCCTAAAAAGTGAATAAAGTGCGAGTTTTAGTATTTCTCAGAAAATTATTTCGAACGAGTTGAATAATTCGAATATCTTCGCTAAGTAAAAGCCAAATTGATAATCGTATAGAAGCATTCTAAATAAGAAAGAATATTTATTATAATATTTATTATATACTACACTATATATTTACAAGCTACGCAAGATATAACTTTATACCCCTACGGAAATTGATCACGTCACTAAGTCTTTAGAAACTCTTAAAAACTCTTAAAAACTCTTTAAAAGTCTGAATAAGTCTTTAAAATTCTTATAAAT
>CACVKI010146229.1:0-29323 GCA_902732785.1 Trichogramma evanescens | reverse complement strand
TACAAATATGTAAACCAAATTGTCCTACGAGGTCTGGTTCAAAATCTCATTTTCGAGCCTATCACAGAGCTTCCTCGATGAGGAAGCAATAAAAACCTGAATATATTTTTTTATACCTATTCATTCCACTCAAAATTAATTTAAAAATATTATTCGTTGAAATTGTTAGATTTTTCCAAGGATTTTCTCTAAGGTTCTTTAGTTTCAGTAGAGTTTGTTACGCCCCAAATAAGGCAAACTGTTACCAATCTAGTAATGAATTCTGAAATTAAATACGAGAAAAATTGGTCATAAATTGTATTAATAGTTTTGCAATGGCAAAATTAAGTGAAAATCGGTATTTGATATTCAACATTTCACTCGTTCCCTTATTCATTGTATTAAATATTCTCAATCACTCTGTAGACAAGGCATTAGCTATTTTTTTTATATAAATAGGCAAGTAACGAAATTATAACGCATTTATACTTCCATTCGGAAGAGAGAAAATAAATTGAAAAAAATGATCCAGTCCGTGGGTTTTTACGCGAACCGATTACCCACTTCTCTAGTCAAAATAATATCGCTCACCTAAACAATTTATCCTCGTGTAAATCGTTTTTATAATGTGTCAATAATAAATGTATATTTCGTAATTATTCAAGATTTCAAGGAAAAAGATCGTCTGTGTAGATGATGATACGCAGATTTTGCACCGGCGATAGGCGGAAAACGGACACGGTGTCTTCCCTTAATCATATATATTTTGAATTTTTGAATTGCTTTTATTTACAAGAATCACAACCTTCAATTTCTTGTAAAAGTTTGCAAGCACGTATGTAACACAGCACTTGCATAGCAGTATCGAACTTGAAATCACTTTTTTTGGTCGATGTCCGTCATAACTCAAAAATTACTTGACTGCGATACGTCTGAAATTTTTAGTACTTATTACTTACAGGTATGTAGATTTCGACCTCTTATATGTTCAATATTTTATTAAGAAAAAATGGCCAATGAAACGACTTTTTTCCGGTGTAAACGCTTGTACACTAATTAAAAAATTATCTTACTTCAAGAGTTACATCTTCAACCCTAAAAAATTGATTGTCATATAAATCATGTATAAGTTTACAAAAATGGAAAAAATCCATTCGAAAAAAACGTATCAACTATCATGTATGTTAATTGTTTCGTTCGCGAATCACTTATACAATGTATTTATAATTAAACACCCGTTGAATAAATACCTGTTAAATTTTTTGTTGTTGTTGCACATACAAAATCAAGTCAAAAGAGAAGTAAGAGCTCAGTGTCGTTTTGGCTAGCAACGAGTTCAGAGCAGCACAAAACATTTCAATAACGATGTCGACACTCGCGTCGTTTTGTACAATTGTCGCTGCTCTAAACGGCATAATCTTACTTGGCTCAGTTTCGCCTGTGAGTGCCTATCGAAGTTTTTCGTATGAACGCGACTTAGCTATAGGTACAAATTGGCCAGTGATTAGTCACAGTTTCGTAGAAAACACCACCTTCTATTATGGCGCGTGCGAAAGGAACAACTGGCAACATCAAAAGGAATGTACTTTATATCGAGTGCAGGCAAATTTTTCGGGGGGCCGCCCGAAGAAGGATGAGTGCAAAGTCACACTGCGCTCCGAGTCCGTGATTGGCATTATCCCCGAGGATCTTATTGATATCCAATCTTTAGGCAAACATCGAGCGATCTTGCGTTGGGCCCAGAAGGAGACTAAGGGTACAGATGTGTATGATGATTATAACTTGCGATTCAGCATTGTCGATTTTCGCAATTGTAAAGTCAAAACGACCAAAATTTCAAACGATCTGAATCAGTTGGTCAAAAATTTAGATCTTTATTTCAGAAATTGGCAAAAGTCCACAAATGGCTTCGCTGATAGATACTTACACTCATTAGTATATATGACAACAAAGGAGAAGATGATTTCGAAATTATTTCGTTCGACAAGATGAGCATCAATAAAACATCGATCAATACTGAAGGAGTGGCTTCGAAGGTCAATACGTGGCTGACTTATCCAAATTTCTTGGGTAACCCAGCGACTATCTTTCCATTATCCAAGGACAAGGGCTATTTGATTATCGAAATATCGCCCATTAAAGGGACCGAAAAACTGTTGATGACTATAGCTTTAATTCAGCCAAACGGTAATTGACATAGAAACATGGTTTAATTTTCAGGATTTAAATTATAACACTAAAGAGAAATTTTTCACGCTTTCAGGTCAAAGACAAAATTTAACTCATATCGAAGATGTGCGTTACCCTGAGGTCTCCTTGGCCAATGGATTGATCGGAATATGTGGATATCACAACAATACAGCCATGAAATGCACCCAGTTCAAGCTCGGCGACAAGGAAATCAACTGGTTTTCAGTCAGTATCGTCAATCAGTATGAAAGATATACCATCTACAATTTGCCACGGGGTGAAGGGTTTTTGACTCGTGTCACCAAAACCTACGATTGGTACGAAGCCGATAAGTACCTGGTGAAAGTAGGTTTGGATGGAAAAGTCAAGCAGTTCGTGGATCCTAATACGAAATGCGAGGAATATTCGTTTTTTTTCGATACATATTTCGAAGACGAACAGGGCAATTATTGTTTAAGCACAATCTGCTATGGTCTAAAATGGCAAACGAAGTGCTTCGAACCGAATGAATTTAAAAATATTACGAAGTACGAAAAGTTAAAAGGCGAATCATCGGACGACCGAATGATAATAATCAAATGATGAATATTAATCACTCTTTTGCATACCGGCTGTCGCTTATAGTTTTTTTTTAATAATATTTTCTATTTTTTACTACTATTTACAAAACTTACTTGGTCATCTCCTAGAATAAGTACAAAAAAATTATATAGACAAATGAATTCTCAAAAAATGTTTGATAATAAATTGAAAAATTTTCGCATACTACTGTTAACTGTCCCAGCAGCTTTGCGAATTTCTGCTGACGATGTTAATATCGATAAACATGGCTGTAAAAACAAGGTCAAAACGTGAAATTTCTATATGATTTTTTTTCAAATAAAACTGATATTTATTTAAAAAAAAAATGTACACAAATTATTGAATCCAATTTATAAATTTTTTTATTTTTTATCTTGAATGTAACACTCAGAAAAAGAAACTTCGAACAACAGTTGGTACATTAAGAGGAGGCTCTCATCTAGCGCCTCAAAAATGACGTGTTTTTCGTGATTTTTCGCGGAAGGAAGTGAATAATGCAGTCAAGTTTTTTGGTACTTATAAAGTATGTATTTAACTATATATTTACAAATTGTTTCAGACAAAAATATCGAATTATGTATACCCTAGCAGCGTTTAATGGAGGTCGTGTTAAAAAAAGATACCTCAACGGGCGGCAAGCTAGCGCCTTCAGTTTTTGCCCGAAACTAAAATTTCGAAGTTCCTCTTAAACTAGAAGACATTCTCTGGAGGTTGAACCTAAATAATTGCAAAAAAATTAAAAATTGATAAAATGGATTGATAAAATTGATAAAATGGAAAATTTTTTTTGGCCCTTGTTTGGTTCTTTTAAGGGCTCTAAAAAATAATAATAATGAAAAAATTTTAAATTTTTTAGGTTCAACCTCCAGACAATTTAATTAGCTTTAAAATAAAAAAAAGCGTATATATATGTGCAGTACTTTTTGAGATATCTTGTCGCCCGATTCAGAAAATATGGTTTCGAGAAAAACGCGTTCAAAGTTTTAGAAAGCGAATGTATACATGGGCTATATCGCGTCAACTGTCCCCCCCTCTTTTTGATTTGATTTTTCATATTTTATTCTGCTTCCCAAGGGTGAGTATGAAAAAATTGTTGAAACATGATTTTTTATGTAAAATTTGATGAGGAATTCAAATTTGATGTCAAAAATCATATTCTGAACCTCCAAATCCCTAAATTATTAAAAATCAGTCTCAAAGCCAAAAATAAACATGTTCGTGTCCAGCGATATGGCCAATATTGTAGTATGTTCATCGATACATCTAAATACAACTTCTGATAAATTTTGCTCATCGTCAGACAAACAGACTTCAGTATTGAGCTTCATATGTATCAATAAAACATGGTTTTTCTCTAGATTTCCTTGATTCTTGGTACATATGAAGCTTAATACTGAAGTCTGTTTGTCTGCCGATGACCAAATTTTATCAGAAGTTGTATTTTGATGTATCGATGAACATATTACAATATTGGCCATATCGCTGGATACGAACATGTTCATTTTTGGCTTTGAGACTGATTTTTAATAATTTAGGGAGTTTGAGCTGGTAATGAATATGATTCCTGACATCAAATTTGAATTCCTCATCAAATTTTACATTAAAAATCATGTTTCAACAATTTTTTCATATTCACCCTTGGGAAGCAGAATAAAATATGAAAAATCAAATCAAAAAGAGGGGGGGACAGTTGACGCGATATAGCCCACATACATACATACATCATTCGCTCGTAAAAAGACAGCTCCGGTTTTTTGCCTATAACTTTTTAACCAAATCGATTTTGGTAAAAAGGGTTTCGGGGGTGTAATCTATGGGACATTTGCTAGCTAAGTAAGCAACAACAAAAAAATCGATTTTTTGATCAAGTCTCATGAGAGCCTCCCCTTAACAACAGAACATTATTACAGTTTCTACCCAAATATACCTATACATACGAAATTTAACCGACACAATGATCGATAAAACAGCAATAATTAGAATTCCTTTTCGAAATTCTTAAAGTGCATCATATATAGCTCTTTATTTTTTTAATTAGTGAATCAAATTTTTAATATACAAATGAAATTCCTTCGATGCGCTTGATATATTTATATAAATTATTGATATTACTAGTGTTAATAAAATTGTAATTATTTTGCTGAAATGTACAGGTACGAATTATCCTACATGAGATATTATATTTGTAACACATTTAAACAGTTTGCAATAAATAAATGTAATTCAATACTAAATGTTTCAATATATTTTTATTTTCTACGTAATTTTTAGTTTATCCATACAACATAAGGTGGTGCCTATTAAAATTAAAGCAGCTCCCAGATAAGTATCTGAAAAACGAAAAATCGAGACGAAAATGTATTTTTGGAATTGCACAAATTTTTAAAATAAGGAGTTAAATTGGAGAACATCAATTCGACAATTTACGAATTGTTTAATCATAAATAGTCAAACAAATAGTAAAATATGACATCGCAAATATTTTATCGTTAGCCAAAACTCCAATAATGCTTAATAAAAATTTCAAAAATTCATTCGTTGATTATATTATAAAAATATTACTCGACGAACTTGTTTGATTTTTTCAAATGAATTTGAAGTTTGTCCTTAGTAGTACAGAGGAAATCAACAATGATTTCAAATTACTTACTTCTGTGAACTTTGGCTTCTCCTAACAAGGATCCCGTTACAGCGGTAAAGAGAAAAGTTAAAGAATTTACAACTACAACTGTCAGTGATAAGTCAGTCTGCTGCAGTAAAAAAACATACAACAAAGAACCAATTTGATTCACGACGAAAGGCACCATGTACTGAAAAAAACGAATAATTAATACGTCGTAACGCTAAATATTATATTGCTCATGGATGTTACGAAATTTACTTTTACAGTTGTCACTAGAAAGTATACATCTTTGAAGAACTGATCGACCGGCGAAGATGATTTGATAGAATCAATTCCTTTCGCTCCTTTTTTCATAAAAGGATTCGTTACGCCCCAGAATAAGGCAACTGTTACCAATCCGATTATGGACTCTGTAATTCGATTAAAATAAAATATAATCTCCAACTTGGCTTCATTAAACTAATTATTTAATCATAGATTATATACTACTAACCTATAGTAAGAGACATTATATCTTAATTTTTTATAACTTTATGCTGTTATACTTTATTATATGAACATTTATTATTAACTTGAAAAACTATTTTCTTTGATGGATGTGCAAATTAAGAGTCTTATGTATATTTTCGTTGTCTCGTTGGCAATGTTAAATAAATCTTCTTAATAAAACCAATTTGAAAATGTAGAACTTTTTAAACATTGGTTATCTTTAATAAACTAAATTTTTAAAGTATGAACAAAATAAACCATTTCACACGAGTTAGGTATTCGTATCAATTGTGTCAAATTTTACTTGTTGACATTTCTGCTGTCTGCATACGATGCACGTTTGCAGTCTGCTTGGCTATTTTGTAATTCAGCGCCCTCTAAATCGGCCTGCAAACTACAAAAAGGCGACGACAGCATAGCACGTTTTTAAATCCACTGTCGTTATTAATGTTTTTAAGAATTTTGATTAAGCACATTCAAAGGGACATTTTTTAAACCTTTAAGCTAAAATTTAATAATTAATTTAATAATTTAAAGTATATTTTAAAATTAAATAAACATAGAACAGGGAAGATAACAAATGTGGAATAAAAATGACAAATTTTTAACTTTAACTCTCTTAATTATTATTTAGTTTTGTATTTATTGCACATAAAGAGCAATCGTTTCACCTTTTAAGTACATTTAGAGAATTCTTTCGCACCATAATAATTAACGATAAATTTAACAATATCACCATTTACATTTTATATTAAAAACTTTATAAACTGTAAAAACACATATTGCACATTGTTAAGAAAATGTTTCACATCAAAAATTAGCTTACTTTGTGCACAGATAAGGGCTTTTTCATCAAAGTTGTATAAGTTTCAAGTCTGAAAATTTCACTTAACAAATTATTAAACACTAAGTCTTATGAACAGAGTTGTGAAGATGTGAATCAACTTTCATTTGAAATTAAATTTATAAACAAGTTGAGCAGTGTTCAAACGCTTAATAATAAATTTTACGATAAGTATATAAAAAACATATACTAGTAAAGTTCTTAAAAATAAGTGTGAAAGGCTGATAAAAGGTACAGTGTTATGACAATACTCTTGGGAGAGAGCAAATTTGTACACTCATTTACCTTTTTTACAACCCAAATTATCAACTTGGAATGTTATGAGTCTATTATGCATGAACATATTTTAATTTGATCTAATAAAAATCTCTTTGATTTTTTTAAATGTCAAGCAAACTTGAATGTAATTGTGTTTGCTGTAAGAAAACTTGAATACTGCAAATTTAGGAAATAATTATCTTTCAATAAAATTTTTAAATCTCAACAATTAAAAGATCCTTAAATGATGATAACAATTATCATTCACTTCTCGCTTTGTACACAGAATTATTAGGAATTTGTTTAAAATCATGAAATCGTTCAACTAAAGCACGAAAAATGCTTCCTGGGATTTGTTGATTTTCATTAATTAATTTATCTAAGGCCGCAGCTACCTATAATCAAAAAAAGCCATTCAAAATATAGTGTAATCTTATAATATGAACAAAAAGGTTTTGGAAAATATTTCAGTATTCACCTTGATCTGTAGGTCTTCAGGCGTGAGGCTGCCATCATACGGAATAGGTTGACCAACAATAGTTTTTAATTTTACAGGAAATCCACCATAAATAGGTACAAAAGGGAATCTTGTTGCTGCATATAATCTCAACCACAATCTTCTCCCTAAACTAATCGTTCTAAATGCTTCTCTTATATTTTTTGTAAATACTGGTATTATAGCCTGAGAAACATAATTTTTATATTGCAAATTAATATATAACAATATTATGAGTTTTTTTATAAATTTAGTTTTTAATTAACATATAATTAACATACCACTTTAGCATCCAAAGCTACTTTAGAAAACCCTAGCCTATTTTTCCACATCAATTGATAATAAGCATCTCCAAATTGAGCTTCATAAACTCCTCCGGGAGAAATAGCCAACATATTTCCATCTTTAAGTATTGAGGAACATGTTTGAATTGTGCCAGGAATGACTTTTAAAACATCAGAAATAATACTCCAGCCTGGACATTTGAACAAAAATCTATCAGCTACAGTATGAATGAGTTTTGAATTGAACAAAAAAACTTTAGATATGAAGTAGTAAAGGTCAATAGGTATCGCTCCATGATAGTAAACAAATAAAACTGGCTGATCTGTTGGAATATTTTCTAATCCAACAACCTCGTATCCTGTAAAAAGAAAACTTATACATTAATGGGCTCAAATAATTCTGACTACTATCAAATACTTTATAACATAAAAGACCGAGAGAAAGAAAAAGCAAAAGTAAAACTAACGGAATCGCAATTATTTCTTGGTACATTTTGAGCTTCTTCCTACCATGCCATATCCATCCATGAGCATCCCATACAGCAGCTACAACATGACGAGCTGCATTTCTCCAATCAGATCCGTAAGCACTTCTCAGCCTATGCCTAAAAATTTGAAGCGGAAATTTGTTTGATAAATGTTGTGTGTAAAATAATTCCAGCATAATAAAATGGTTAGCAAAAAAAATTTACCTGTGCAATCTATATACATATAAAATTAATGCAGTTATGTACAAAAGTAGAACAATTACTAAAGGAAGCAGAAAAGTTATCAACAATGGCATCAGTAGCCATAATGTGACATCCATATCTATGTAGTCAACTGCAAAAAGAGTATAAAAAATTATCACACTTTGTCTTTGTTATTTTTAAATAATTTTGACAACAAACAAACTCACTAAAGTAGCTCTGAAAGTAGCTCCACAAGTCAAGAAAGAATGCCGAAAACATGATTCTACCAGTTATTCAAGCATCAATAGGCACTCGAGTCAAACGCATTCACCATTAATTAACCAACAGCAGCTGGTTTAAATATTGCATGCTCATTCCGACGGCAAAATAATGCAGCACTTTCGTATTGTTGCGAATCGCACGTGTGTGAATAACGCTATGAACGTCGCGCAGGAAGTTCGATCGACGTCGCGAATGATCATTGATGATTGATGCTCGAGTCGTATCATGAAAAATCTCTCTACGATCGACGGGCAATTTGTATATGTGTTTATTTATAAATGCACGAAATAAACGTAAACTTCGACGTATATTGCAGCGGTATAGCAGTAGCAGCAGCAACAAAGCACCAATGACAGTTCGCGAATAAGGTTATATTATAGAAACACTCGGACTGCAAACGAGTTAGTGAGGCTAATCATTATGTCTCGTGTCATTCACCAATGACACTTCACGCAAGATTTCTTCGTTCCTTTTTTTTTTTTTTTTGTTCACCTCAACTTTTTCTATCCGCGTCGAGGCGATCAACAAACTCATGACGACACCGACTGCGAGTGCGTGCGTGTGCGCTCGCACGAAATTCCACCTGTCCCGTCGTAACTGTGAATCGCCATTTGAAATACTATGCATGTGTACAGCCAGGCTAGAATATATATATATCTATAGTTACGCGTGTTATTTGGCAAGGGTTTAATGACAATTCACGAGTATACACATGCGCGCGGCGCGATTATATACATTAGATTTTATATACAAACTCGAGTGCGCGATCATGCACTGACAGTTGCACCGACAATCGCATGCACGCATTCGTTTATACCTATATTAATCGCGAAGAATATACATAAACGCAGTGCAAACGTACCGAGACTTTCAAGGTGATTCTTCATAAAATATGCGTGTTCGGCTAGTGGAGTCACTGACCTTTTACCGTTTCTGATTCGCTTCATTTCTTCGCTCAATCGTACATCTGGATTCTGAGATCAGATTTAAATTGAGTTCTAAATTGAATGACAATGAAGTTGATTGTAAGCGGCTGTTCAATGTTCATGCGTGCAGTATAGTGGTAAACATATTGACAGCTCGAAGCCTCCACACATTGCTTTTGTTGAAAGAACGTTGCCAATGTCATAACATAAATATATAATAAAGAAGTCGGAGTTGAGAAAATTTTTGAAATTTTTTGTGGA
The DNA here is from genome assembly GCA_902732785.1 of Trichogramma evanescens. Taxonomy (NCBI): domain Eukaryota; kingdom Metazoa; phylum Arthropoda; class Insecta; order Hymenoptera; family Trichogrammatidae; genus Trichogramma; species Trichogramma evanescens. Next base: position 19,438 of record CACVKI010146229.1, on the reverse strand, counting down.
GTTCGCTTAAGTTCAATTCAACCGTTGTCGTGTTCATAATATCATTACCTTCGATGTGTCTACTTTGGTCGGTCATTCCTCATTGTTTACAAGTACATTGTCAGTCATTATATCGGAGTTAAGAACATTTTTGAAATTTTTTGTGCAGTTCGACTGTTGTCATATTCGTATTAATATCATATTACCTTCGATAAATGTCTACTTTGGTCAGCCATTCCTCATTGTTTACAAGTAAGCGTTGATATTTGATCTCACAGATACGTCATAATGTATTTAATGCAATAAGATGTTTAGATTAAGATAGTGTATCCAAAAAGACTCGAGAATAAAAATGTCGAAGGTTTGTAAAATGATTAAAGCGAATGTAAATTTTTTCGAATACTTATTTATTTAACATTTTGTAATCAAACTGCGCGTCCCACCGATCACGGTAGAACACTTTTCTCTTAACTTAAACTTCGTATAAACTATTGGCACTTGTTTAACTTTATAACACGGATTTTCTTGTCGATGGTAACAATGCAAACGTTGTCTCTAACGAAATGTTGGTAATTCCGTAGAGTGGCTTTCGACATCAAATCGGGCAGGAACATCTGATACTGGTCGTCCAGATGCACGACGATTTTGGGACCGTTCTTAGTCTTCACCTTTCTCGCGTGCGAAATCTTGTACGCGAAGTCAGGTTTCAATTCGTTAACTTTTATAAGTGGCAAGAAGTTGCTCGTCGCAGAGGTGGTTGGCAGCGCGAGCGCGTTCAATCTTTCCAAGTTCATCTTAATGCGACACAATTCACACGTTCGTTCGAACGAAAAAACTAAAGAGCGTGGGTATATACGTGCACTGCTGTATTCTGCTTCTGCAGTACTAATGGAGCATGTCAACTCGCAGCTCCGCAAATCCACGCAGCAGTCCTCACCTATGCTCTTGTCGCTCGTATACTTCCACCTCCATTATCAAACAGAGAAGAAAATATTCAGCATCCGAGCGGTGGTGCCCTCAATCATTCAGATTGACACAAAGTAGTTTCTTGGAGGCAAAACGCTCGGGCATGCTGCACGGCATTTTCGGCGAAGTCAATATCACGTATTCTATCATAGTCGGAGAGCTCATTGAAATTTTTTATCTTCGATTGTTCCTGTGTCTCGAGCGATTAGAATGCGCATGAATTTCTAAACTTGATTCATTAGTCATCACTCATGCCTCACTTAGCTGGGCATCTCTGCATTGGACCAACACGCGTTTACATTCATGCATTATACGGCGCGGTCCAGCCGATATGATATCGCGGCTAGGCTGTCGCGCGACCCGGCAAACGCTTCGAGTCGCAGCGTGTTCCAACGCGCTTACAGCTCCAGGCGATCCCGGGTTGCTCGTCGCAATGAGTCAGTTATTTCAGTGCATTATTTCAGTCACTGTCATAAATTTGACCGATCCTCGCTTGTGAAAAAAAGAGCCAGTGTCGGTCGAGTATAGGTATGACCACGTACTTTGTGATGCCACTAATATGGGCGATTCGGTAAAGTGTTCAATTAATTAGGCTTGCGTTACAGAGGACTTTCCCTTTCTTTGTTGATAACAGTACTAAATTCAATAGGTCTTAGATTCAATAATTACTTACTGTTTTAGATAAGGCCCCAAGAAGTCGGAGCTCAGTGTCGGGTCCGATGAGATAAGAACTGCAGCAGCAGCAGCAATAGCACTCAGAATATCAGCATCGAAGTCGAAGCTCGCGACGATACGAGGTTTTTCGCGATAGTCGCGGCCCCAAAGATCTGCTCCACAACAGCCCGAAAAATCAAGAGATAATCGTTCAGTATGTACCCGAAACATATCTCAAAAACTGGAAACACCCTTATTGGTACAGCTTTTGTGAAAAGTTGATTCAAAGATGCCACAATCTTACTGTAATTTAGAAATTTACTGTGTTATTAGTAAATTTTTGATACGGGACTGCGCGGGAGAAAGCGGAGATGTGCACTCAGCGGCGTCGCGATCAAACGTTTGAAAGTCCAGCGTGGTATGGGGGCGTTGCCTATATACGTGCTTCCTGTGTCCGTTTACACCGAGAGCTTTCACTTTCGTGTCGCCTCTGCGCGCATAGCTCTTGCAGCTTCGACCATGTGTTTTTTTACTCTCTGCGTATAGATCAAAGTACGCGTCTACGGGCAGTACAAGTTACAGCGTCGCGGGGTAAGCAGCGAAACTGTCTCGTTGATTTTGGAAGGAAAAAAATATATATTTTTTAAATAATCGGTGTTTGTGTGTCGTGTCTTACAGCGTTCAAAATAATACAATGTCTTCGTCAAGTGGCAGATCCGACGAACAGCGCGTGGAGCATCCAAAATTAGAAGAATTGAAGCGGTTGCGAAAAATGTACTTTTTGACGTTGGAATGCCATCGAGACCTATTTCGCCATGATTTCGGTCTCTTAATAACGGATTGGAAGGAACGACTTCCGAATCTGCTCGACATCCTTACAAAGCGAGAGATGGATTGGCTTCTCGAGGCGAGCATCGAGTCGCCTGACCTGATTCAGAAAATCGTGAATTTCTTCATTCGTTGCGGCTACAAGGACGAGCCGGACTTGGACGAGGACGGCAAGCCACTGCTGCGTCGTACCACGGCAGTACACCGGATAGCCGAATGCAACCGGACTGTTGACAAACTCGAGTTGTTGAGAAAATTATTTAAAATTTACGACAATTTCCACGTAAATTATACCGACGAGTCGGGCTACACTCATTTCCACGTGGCCTGCAAGTGTGGCCTCGAAGACGTCGCGAAGAAATTCCTCGATCGCGGACAGGATCCCAGCTGCGTCGTGCCGAAAACGGGTGACTCGCCCCTACACTTGACTCTGAAGAACAATAAGAAGGAGGTGTCGAAGTTGCTGTTGAGAAACGGCGCCAATCTGATTTCGGCGAATAGCAAAGGAAAGACTCCTCTGCACTTGATTTGCAATCTCTACGTCAATAATGGCAAGGAGTTGGCGGAGATGTTGTTCAAGTTCTGCGAGGAAAAACGTCTGCCGGTAAAAATCGACGCCCGGGACGACGAGGGTAATACACCGTTGCACTTGGCGATATTCAGTGGCAGCATCGACTTGGTGGAAGTTTTACTGAGACGTGGCGCCAATCCGACTTTGGCCAACGACAAAGGAAAGACTCCTTTGCACGTCATTTGTCAGAGAAACGGCAATGTGGGCTTGTCAAAGCTATTCTTCGAGCTCAACGACGAACTCCAGCAGAAGGTGCCGATCGACGCCCGGGACAACGAGGGCAGCACACCGTTGCACTTGGCTACTTCGCACGGAAACGAGGAGCTGGTCGAGCGGCTGCTGAGGCGAGGCGCCGATCCCACGTTGGCCAATGCGGAAGGACGGACTCCTCTGCATTACGTTGCCGAGCGCGGCCGCGGAGTGGAGCGATTCTTCCGCGCGATCGAAGACACGCGTCAGGCGGTGCAGATCGACGCCCGAGACAGCGAGGGTGACACACCGTTGCTTTTGGCTCTGAAGGGCGGCCACGATGTACAGAATGTCCGTGGGCTGCTGAGAAGAGGGGCCGACCCGAGCTTGGCCAACAAAGACGGAAAGACTCCTCTGCACGTCATTTGTCAGAGAAACGAGAATAGGGTCTTGTTGCGGCTATTCTTCGAGATTTGGGGCGCGATCGAGAATACGGAGCGGGTCGACGCCCGGGACAACGAGGGCAGCACACCGTTGCACTTGGCTACTTCGCGCGGAAACGAGGAGCTGGTCGAGTGGCTGCTGAGGCGAGGCGCCAACCCGTGTTTGGCTAATGCGAAAGGACTGACTCCTCTGCATTACGTTGCCAAGCGCGGCAGCGGAGTGGAGCGATTTTTCAGGGCAATCAAAGACACGCGGAAGACGGTGCAGATCGACGCCCGGGACAACGAGGGTCGAACCGCCCTGGAATGGGCCGTGGCGAGTTGCTGTCCGCCGGCCGTCGCGAGTCTTCTGGAGCGCGGCGCCGATCTGTCCAATTTCGTTTTTCCGACCGCGACAGACTTCGACGAGTACGGGAAAATCGATCGATCGCGCGATTACGTTGGAGATGGTCCTGGCCGGGTTTGTACTATGATCAAACCAGCCGTGGCGACTGGTCTGCTGGCCATCGTCGAACTGCTCGAGCCGAGAGTAGGTCGCGAACTGGACCTCGGCGACGCCCTGAAGGTCATGGGATTTTTCGACAAGTACAAATTGTACGAAAGCGAGGATTTTTCTGCGAGTAAGGATGCCGATGATTTGGCCGATTCGATACTCGAAGAGATGGCGAAAAAATCCACGTACATGGATCACTTCGAGTTCGCGAGCTCGTACACGTTGTTCGAGCTCCGCTACGAGTCCATGGAAGCTTGTGCTTTGCGTCTGTGCGAGAAAGTAACGAGAAAATTTTTTCACGACTGGGCCCTGGAATGCTTTACGGCATTGATACACTATCGGCTGCCGATTCCCTGCTGCGAATCAATCCTTAAGAACTTGAAGAACAAAGATTTATATAATATTTGCTTGGCGGCCAAAGGTCAAATTGATGAGCAAGACAAGATTAGAACTTGAAAAGCTCCAAAAAGGCTAAAAATTGAATGTTGATATGATAATATAAAATTTAAAAGGAGTGAAAAAGATGATCGGGTATTTGTTTGGCGGCTGCCTATGCCGGTCAAAACTCGCGATGATGACAATAATTATGTTTGGAATAATTTGATTTATGTATATGGTGTTGCTTCAATGAATAAATAAATACATTTAATAAAACGAGTTTCCGTCTGTCCATTAATAAGCACAAGATCATTATCCTCTTCAAAACGATGAGAATTAAATACATATGCATGCACTCTTAATACTTTATGATCTACTGGGAACACCCTATAGGGTTGTTTCTATAGAAAAAATTCAAGCAAAAGTAACTTATGTATGTCATCAATAATGCATTACGAGTTAAACTAATTGTTATCGCCAAATTCGAAGGGAAAAAATGTTCTAATTCTTTTAATTCAAATTTTCAAATAAACAGATTACTGAAGAATGGACCACAGAATATAAAATCACGTCATTAAAAAAAACGAAATTGATCATTACTAAATCGATTCTCAAAATGGTCGATTAAAGACGCGATTGAGTTGCGAAGAATCGAATGAGATCAACGGCTAAACTCCATTAGAAAGTATTATAGAAACACAAAAACAACTGCAAAAAGGTGTAAGAGGGCGCGCGGGCGCTATAATGTCAAATACTTGGGAAATGTTGAGTCGAAAGTCAGTGCGGATTGTTAAATGCAATGAAATCAAGAGCCTGCGCGAATAGGCTTGCAAATTTCTTTATTATCAAAGCGAGAAAAAGTATTCTTTTCGTTCAAAGTTCGTGCGTCATCGCTAGATGGCGCATGGCTGAATTCTCCGTGTATCCGAAAGAGAAAGAGCAAAGTTTTAGCATTAAGTTCGAATGTGCTTTCTCGTACGGGAAGTTGATATACCTGTAATACTTATCCTCCGTTACAATAAAAACAGAGCAATTGGTACCTGACTTCGAACCGACGAAAAGGACATGAAGATTGCTTTTCAATCGTATTGTTATAAATGTACTGACTCATAGGCGACGAAGAAGAGACGAAAAGCTGGGTTGTAACAGAAATTCCAATCCAATGGATAATTCGTTGAGTCCGATAGGCGGAATTATTATTCATCAGCTATTGATAAGAAAGATTATGTTCTCGTTAAAGCACATTTATCCTATTCCATCAAACGACTATTGAAATGATTGTTCAAAAGAAATTTTAGGACGTTCTTTTATCATTTGAATCCGAATTTCGAAGAGCCATTAACCCGAGTTTGATTCTCGCTAACGAATCAAATCGATTTTCAAGAGCGACCGCAGTCAAGCTCCAATCGCTTCTCGTTCGAATTTTTAATTTACCAAACTATAAAAAATGCATTTCCTCGGAATGTGAATCAGACACGACTCCCAGAACTCGAACGATGGGTTAATTATTACAACTAACGATCGTTGAATAAGCCTCATTTTTCCAAAATTCGAGAACAGACAGATCGTTTCAGAGATAATATCGTAGCTGCTCGTGGACTGCAACGCAGCGAGACATATAGCTATAAACATTCGATCGTCGCGAGAATCAATTAGAATAATCATTTTTTTTTTTTTAGCGCAGCTGAGTAAACAAAGAGAGAGAGAGAGAGAGGCAGAAATCCGGAGCAAGTGTCATCACACGCGAACAGGCACACAGCTCGCGCGCGCGGCCCATAAAGTATCGTGTATATGTATTTGTTTTATATAGGTAAATCGAACGTGGAAACATTGTATATTGTACACACACACACACACACACGGTATACAGCTGCTGCTCACGTACGTATTAAACTATGTAAGGATGCGCGCGCTGATAAGCAATCGCGTACACACACGTACTACTCCCCAGCGCAGCTAGCTTTGCGGCGCTCCGACTCTGCCTCTGGCTGAGAGAGTAGAGTTCATGCCTCTGCGCGCACACGCACACCTCCTCCCACACACGAATGCATACATCTGTGTGTGTGTGTGTGAGAAAGGGTAGTTGTTGGCTGCTGCTGCTGCTGGCTCTTGCTCCGCGCCGCGGCCCGAATAAGGGTCAGTGGGGCAAAGGCGCGCGAAAGCGTCGCTGCTGCTCTCGCTCCGCAGCGCAGCTCAACGACGACGACGAATACGTTTGTTTTTGCGCGACATCGGCGCGGCTTCGTTGATACAAAAATCACAGCGCACACTGCTCGCGCGTTTTCTCGCTCACTCCGTTGCTACCCCCTCGTAGTGGTACGCGTATAGAGAGGGTAGGTATATAGCGAGAGGAGCAGCAGCATAAGTAGTGGACTCGACGACGCTCGCGTATAACAAGGAAAAACATGGCACTGATCAAGTGCTGCTTCGACGCCGAGGGCCCGGACTTCTTCGATTCCGTGCTCAGCAAGTGTACCGATCCCGGATGTGAGTCAGAATTAATATTCGTATACTATCATTCATTTTCTTATCTTCTTGAGCTTTAACGAGAGATCATTATTGGACGTATATGTGCGTAGTGTCCCGGGTCGACGCGCGCCACTTATTAACGCACTTTTTTTCACCTATCGTGCGTGAAGTCTCTGTGTTATATACTTGTGTACGTGTATATGGACGATGCCAGGCCACGTTTTATCGATTTACGCGTGCGGCACATCCTCCTCTCGCATCTCTCGTATGTGCACTGACTGGCTGACTCTAGACTCGTGTTTTCCAATCGTATGAAGATTGTGCATACGAGTTTATGGCTTTATAGTGAACGATCTTTCTTTCTCAGTCAGTAGAAAAAATATCGCTAATGTGGCAGGAAGTCTTTATAGATGCAATTTTTAAAACTATAGTCAACAAAGTCCGATGTTCATCTAGTTCTTTAAATTGCTAAGCAGACTTTTAGAGGAATTTTTTAGTAAGAATCCTGGAAATTTTGTTCAATAACGTTGTTTTGAACATTGGCTTCGTTATTTACTCAATTTACGAATCTTTATGACTCTGCACTTTAAACTCTCACTTTACGAAATCATATTTAATTACATAAAATCTTCAAATGCATAATTAACAATGCTCATCGATACAAATCATAGAGCAATCATAGTCCTAAAAATAATCTATTTCATTCGATCCATACTCGTTTATATCCACGCCAAAGAATGTCAGTTACAATAAATAATAATTTATTATTTTTTTACATTATCGAAGCAACAAGTGTCGCACGTTTGTCGTTACACACTTTGTGTCTCGTTCCGACTGCGCTGCTTATAGCATCATTATAAGGTCGTGTGCAGAGAGCTATGTTATAATGCACGTACGAGTCGCACACATACACATCAGGCGGCATTAATTAATGTATATTACGCGAGTCACAGCGCGCGGAGCAGCACACCCGTACTCGTGCACTAGAAGAGAGAAAAAAAAAAGGGTTCGTTTGTACCTTTGTCCCAACCTTTTTTCCCCGCGCGAGCATTCGTTCAATTAAACACTTTTAACGCGATTACGGACGAAGACGAAAAGAAGGAAAAAAGGCAATTGAATCCGCGGATGTGTAACAGGATATATAGGCGCTTAAGCGCACGGCCGCAATAAAATACTTCAAGGCGCAGGAACGAATATCGTTTCGAGGGATTTAACGAGTTTTATATGGTCCTGTTGGTCGAGCCGAACGTCCTGCGATTCATGTGGAATATATAGCTCGCAGCGAACCGATTGATCGAAATGCATATAGCTTTTGTATATTACATATAGCGTACGGTATGCATGCGGCATACATAGTCCCTGTGGACGAATACTATAGTTTATGTCTATGTGTGTGTTGCATACCTCGCTATGTATATACTTCAAATAGATAAATGAGAGCAGAAAGAGAAAACAATAGCATTATTACGTGCCCGTGACTGTGTGTCTGGGCGCATCAATTTATGCTTGACTCGAGCGAGTGCAGCGAGCCACATTAAAAAACCACGAGGCTCTATGCGCGCCTAGCAGGCGATTACGTTGAATTGGGATCGATATCGCGACGAAATGTAAATTCGACGAAATTCTTTGGGGTATCGATTTATTCAAATTTTCGACGGTACGTATAAATTTAGGAACGCGCAGCCAAAATATCGTCATCGCCACCCGTGTACGCAAGTTGGCAGTAAGTATTCGAAATTATCAAAAAATCAATCGATTTATTCCGCAAAATCTGTCGAACTTATCAGCTGTACTCGAGTCGTTATTGTTATTACATCGATCGAAATACGAGTATTTGACATTATAACAATTTTACAGTAGCTACCCCTACGGAAATTGATCACCACACTAAGTCTTTATAGAAACTCTTAAAACTCTTAAAAACTCTTTAAAATTCTTATAAATGTCCGGATTTCGTACCATGATTTTAAGATTTAATAAAACTTTATAAGAGTTTCAATTGATATAAAATTTTTTTATAAATTTATTTGAAACCTGATATTGGGTTTCTAAAATGTTCAGAAAAAAAATTTTAAAAATGTTTACAAGTAATTTTAATTGTTTTAAAGAGTTATAAAGAGTTTTGAAGAGTTATCAAGTGTTGATAAGAGTTTTTAATAGTTTTAAAAACGTTTTTGATTAGTATCAACACTCACCAAAAATCATGGTGAAACAACTATAGGGGCAACCATATGAACAATACATAAAAAAAAAAATTAATGAAAAAAAAAACTTAACACTTTTCCCAAAAAATCGAGTTTCCACAAGGTTTTATGAATTTTTAAAAACTCTTATTAACTCTTTAAAATGATTAATCAGGTGTACGAATTTCGTACATTTATAAGACTTATAAAGACTTTTAAAGACTTTATAAAACTTTATCAGGAGAAAAATTTCCGTTGGGGTAAAAGAATTGAAAAGTACGTGAAAAAAAAACACTATGTACACCGAGATATATCCCTAGGAAATGTCACTGGCACATTGAGGCGAGATTCGCGATTCGTCGACGTCTTTGCGCTTGCACGCGAGGCATATATAATATCGGTTCTACATTGGCGCCTCCAACGCAAACACCAGGGACTTGAATATTGCATAATTATTCGCGTTTATATATACCACACACGATATGCTTTCTGCTGTTAAAAATAGGCCACACGTTATATAGCTGTGTGCGAGACAAAAAAAAAGACAACACACGCTCGACTGCTCCGTGCAGCAAGACACGATCAGCAGCTATGTATAGTAATACAAGAAATCAAAAGTCGAGGCAACGCTGCTGCTTCTGCGGCAATTCCAAACGCATCAGTGTTATCTAGCCGAGGCCTGATATAGACACGATGGCACACGCGCCATGATCGAGCAGAAGTTTATGTTTAAGGAGTTGTTGGCCCACCGCTGCTGCTGCTGCAACATCAAAGCCATACACGCACGCTTGTGACAGTTGTCCCTGAAAAGTTTTTGATTGTGTGTGCGTGTGTGTACGTGCGTGTGTGCACTGGCGCAGACGGTGGCAGGGCAGCAGGCATGACCCCCGCGCGACCAAGTTTTTAATATTTTATAATATATGTAGTTCGAAGGCTCTATATACGACACCACAGTGCGCGCAATGAATAACAAACCTCCTGACTCGTGCCGTGCGAAATAGTGTAGAAAATTATATTACGTGGAATCGGTGGTGTATTTTTGTGTCCGTGTCCGAGTGCGATTATCCGTGTAATTGTTTTGTTACATATACGTGTGACTGCGAATTTTATATCGTTACGAGTGTGCGATGAGTGGCAATTTTTACTGACGATTACGCGAACGTGCGTCCAGTGATTCAGTTATTATTGTTATTACGCTTACGGCATAAAAAAAACCAGTGCGGACGTCGTTAGGCAGTGACGCCTCGAAATATAAGATCGAGAGAAAAATAAAAAAAATATCGCTGAGAAATATATAGGTGGAATGCAGGCTTGAGAGAACGAGTAAACTCTCTCGTGGACAGAGTTTTGATCGATTGATTTTTGTACACAACACACACGCACCAAGCTCTTGACAATCCAATTTTGACAATCTCTCTCGCTCGTTTCGTTTTTATCGCATACAAGCCAGCCGACAAATTCATAACCATGTCGAATAATATTCTTAGTAATGTTTCGTTTAATTATAATGATATTCATTGCTGTTTGTCTTTGAGATTTGCTTATTGTGTTCTTGTTTTCAGGCTGTTGCTGGTGCTGTTCAGCTCTGCGACCAAGGTACAAACGACTGGTTGACAATATTTTTCCCGTCAATCCGCAGGTAAGCTCACTTTTACTCTAATTTATTGAGTTGACTTGTTCTCGTGTATTCATTCGTCGTATTTATTTTGCTTTGTTTAGGATGGTTTGATAAAAAATAATATGGAAAAGTTGATGTTTTATTCATTGAGTAGTCCAGAAAAGCTTGATCGAATTGGCGAATATTTATTTCAAAGGGCATCCAGAGACATTTCAAGGTAAGCAAAAACTATTTCTCCACAATAATTACCAAGTACCGTCTAATTTGATCTTTATTTTTCAAGGCGGAGGAATGGATTTGTTATTATTGCTATGGAAGCCATGGATCAGTTATTAGCTGCTTGTCATGCACAAACTTTGAATCTGTTTGTGGAAAGTTTTTTAAAAATGGTTCAAAAATTATTGGAATCTACGGATCCTCAGTTACAAATTTTGGCAACACAATCAGTAAGTACTAAAATTAAGTCTGGTGTTCGTCTCATTTTACTCCTTTGACTTGTTAATTAATTTTCTGTGTGCATTTACTAACGTTTTCGATTGAAAATCGCTTAGTAATGTTTGCTACAAGAAAATTGATATCATTTTTAAGAATACTACACATTCATTAATGCATAGTTGAACAAACTACTTTTATCTCCCAGTTTGTTAGATTTGCCAATATCGAAGAAGATACACCATCTTATCACACACGTTACGATTTCTTTGTATCAAAATACTCTTCGATGTGCCACTCTAACAATGATGATCCCTCGATGCGGAAACAGATTCGGCTTGCAGGAATTCAAGGATTGCAGGTAATTTTTGCTACTCAATATTTGTCCAACTACTTCATTTATCATATAATATATTATTTTTGGGTATTGTTTCATTACAGGGTGTTGTGAGAAAAACTGTATCTGATGATTTAGTAGAAAATATTTGGAACATGGTACATATGGAAAAAATTGTACCATCATTATTGTACAATATGCAAAATTCAAGGTAAAAATTATAGAAATTTAGAATTAATACTATAAAGTTGAATGATTATTTGTTTTTTTTTATTAATAGGTATTCAAATAATGACAATATTACCCCTGAAAGTCCAACAGAAGAAAGATCAGATCCTCCTCAATTCGCTGAAACTTGTATGAGAGAACTAGTTGGAAGAGCATCTTTTGGTCACATAAAATGTGTTATCAAACCAGTTCTCAATCATTTAGATAATCACCAATTATGGGTACCAAATTATTTTGCTATTCACACATTCCGCATTGTTATGTTTTCTATCCAGGTATTTTCAATGAGCTTACTCATACTCATATAACATAAGTGGAAGTAAAATTATTTAATCAATAATTCATCTTTTTAGTCCCAATACTCATATACTGTAGTTGAGGCTTTGATGACTCATTTGGATGAACATTCACAATCATCTCCGAAAATTAGAACAAGTATAGCTGATACATTGTCCAAAATTATATCCATAGCTGCTGGAGAAAGTGTTGGTCCTTCTGTTTTAGAAATTATAAGTTCATTATTAACACATTTACGAGTTAGTGTATCTAGAAATATGTCATCAACAAATGATGAACAATTATATCAAGAAGTTTTGATAAATGCGCTAGGAGAATTTGCAAATCATCTACCAGACTATCAAAAAATAGAAATTATGAAATTTATCATGGGTAAAGTTCCATATGCGGATCCAGATTCAGTTACTTCTGCTGGTAAAGGAGATGTATTATTACAAAGCATTCTATTAAAATCACTTTTAAAGGTAATTTTTAATAAATTTTTAATTGTTATTATTGTAATAATTCGAAATTGTATTAATTCTCAGGTTGGAACTAAATACCAAACAATACATCTAAATACTACATTTCCACCAAGTTTTCTTCAACCTCTACTCAGAATGTCTCTGGCATCTGATTCTGAAATGCGATTACTAGTACATCAGATTTTTCATACTCTAATAGATCGGCATAAGAACAGTGAAAAATTATCCAAACCAACGTAAAACTATTTTTTTAAATTTTATAAAATATGTTTTTAACTATGAGCTTAATAACCATCATTTCTTTCAGTGTTAGTGTTGTGGAGTTGGATCTTGCAATTGAAAAAGCCACAAGACCTGATGTCATTTTTATAAGAAAACATGGCCCTGAAATTTACTCGGCTTTGCATGAATCATTGGGATTGATTAATAATCGCGTGGAAAATATTGAGTCTATTTACACAACAGTGGCTTTACTGATAGTTGAACTCTGTTCAGAGGAAACAGTACTTGAAATGTTACGATTAGTTATGAGTTTGCAAGATATTGCGTTAACTAATGCCCAAATCAGTATAGCAATCAAATTCAATTTACATGTTACAGCAATAAGTTTGTTGGTTTTGATCGCAAATGTATGTAATATTACTACACTGATTGACTATGCGAATAAGGTAAATCAATATATTTTTAAATAATAATCAAATTTTTAATTCACATATTATTCATGCTCGATTACTTAACTTGCAGATTGTTGAAAGTCGCAGTAAAGAAGCGCCACATTTACTTCCCGATCTAAAGTCACAATACGATTCATCTTTGCCTTCAAAAATACCAAATACACTTTTAGTTGACCAAACAATTGTCACAGAATGTCTCAAAGTCATTGGATTGGAAACAGGGAAATTACAACAAGCAGTTGGATATAGTACTTCTTTGCAGTATAGGTAATTAATTTTAACAATCGACAAATTGGAATTGATGAAATAATGTTAATTGACCTATTTTTCTAAGGCACTCTTGGGTTGATAACGCCGGAAGAAGTTCTTTAGGAGACATAAACGGTGGAGCAGAATTGGATAGTGCTGGATCATCTCCTGGTGTACAAAGGGTACATTATTTAAGTTAAAACATGTTCACTTTTAAAAATAATAGTTATAGTAAAACTTAAAACTTTTTTTTGACAGAAATTACCAGCAGAAGAATTAACATTTGAAAGTATGAAAAAGATATTAACTGAAACTAACAATGATCAAGAAGTGGAAGATGAAAAAAGATTGCAACTATCTCATTTATTCAGAAATGCTCCGTTTCAAGATCTTGTTAAAAAGACACAACCAAAAGTAAATTGAAGAGATTTTTTTCATACATATTTATTAATTATAAAACTAACGGAAAATTTTTTTTTAATAGCATGAAGTTTTGCAAAGTAAGTTATCTGATATCTTCAACAACTTGATGATTGAGCATCGTTCGCCTCCAACATCGGCTACTTCGCCACCAGAGTCTAAATTGCAAACCCCAGCTTATGAATTACATTTTCCAGAAATGTTTGTTTGTTAATTAGTGCAATATTTTCAAGTGATATTTGAATGCATTGAGTGCAACGGCTATGTTAAGCAAGTTAAAAAAAAATTGTTTATTAAATTATCAGAGGACTTGTTGATAACTGAAAATTGTATATAACTCGTAAATGTACATATTAATGTTATTCGTTCAAAATTATTTATCAATAAGTATCATTCTAAAACACAAAATGATGTTACATATGTTATAAATATTGTTATGCCTGTTAAAATGTAAAACTGTATTAATTAAAGTTATCATGTTCCAAAAAGTCTGAACTGAATGAATAACTGGTAATTTTTGTAACTATTTGCAAATATTAAAAAAGTACACCTTAATGACAGACAGAAAGTTTTATTGTTTTGGTATTTTGAATTACAATATACAATAGTAATGTTAAGTGAAGTTTATACAAAATTTTTAATAAGAAAAATTATCAAATTGAAAGTATCAATAATTGGAATGAACACAAATATTAAAATTTCAAATGCTTCAAGAATAATTCAATCGCTTTAATTCGCAGTAGTTTCTTTTGGAAATCATGCATAAAATTTTAATTTATACACTATTCATTTGAGTAAAATTGCTTTGGTTGATGTTAAATGAATTCATTCTCTTCTATACATTTTAAGTTAATGGGTTTGTTTTTATTACTGTCTGCAATTTTTGCACTAGTAACATAAGATTAAAACGATTGAATTAAATTTAATCTTGTACAAAATGCCATTCAACTTAAACTATTTTGTAGAGGTTCTTCAGTTTTTGGCACTTCAGTTGTCCTGTGCCATATGAAAACTGCAAAGATCTTGGCTTGCTGGATGCTGCCTTACTCAACCTTGATGAGCTCAACATCGAAGATAAGGGTAGCATTTGGTGGGATAGTGTTGTAATGTCAAGGATAAATATGTTTTATACTTTAACTATTCAAAATTATAAATAATATAATTTGAAATGTTTATGAAAATTGAAGAGTCTAACTATTCTCAGTCCAAATATTTTCTAAACTCATATTCATTAAATTATAGAATGCAATCTTTCAAAAAAATTGTAGTACAATTCAAGCACTTTAAATGACAAAATATTAATCATATAATATTCACATTTTTCAGTTTTATCTTTGAATACATAATTGACTCAGAATAGGCAGACTCAAGTATGGTCATTCAATTCAATTGATTTTGCAATCCAACAGAATGAAATGATTAAATTGAAATATGTATAAAATTGCATTAAAGGATATACGCCAGGGTGTCCTCTTGGACCATATGCAACCTCAGGTGGGCAAGTTAGTCGGGCACGTTCACCAACAGACATTTGTGCTACACCTTGATCCCAGCCTTTGATAACTTCACCTTTGCCAATTTTGAATTTGAAAGGTGTTCCGCGGTCTCTGCTCGAGTCGAATTTCTTTCCATTAGTAAGAGTACCTGACAAGTTAAAAATTTAGTTAGTTTCTCTCATAGAGGATATTATTCCACATTTTGCAATAAAAAGTAAATTAAAAAACAAATATTACCTGTGTAATGGACAACCACGGTTTGACCGGTTTTTGGATAGGTGGAACCTGCATAATATTAAAAAATAAAATTTCATTCATAATAATTTTTCTCTCCTTTCAATTCATCACTAAAGTTAATAGTGCATTGATAGATGCAAAGCACCAAACATATATTCCCCGTAAATGTTTAATTCTATTCATACAGAATGAAACAAATACATTGGCGGATTTTGATCATTATTGTCATTTATTTTAGCAAATTTTTCACCGAAAGATGCGAATTCGCAGTGTCCGTTAATAACGAGCAGAAAGTCGATTATGAAAATGTAATAATTAGTAGCAAAATTTGTACACCGCAAGAGGTTAAGATATTGTACTATTGAATTTTATTACCATCTCCGGGGGAAATAACTTCGACACTGACTCCCATGACTGCTTGTAGTTAATGTTATCTGCAAAAATACACACAAACCCAATGATTATAACGTATCGGCGTTGACTTTGTCTATCTAAAATCTTCGAAGAACGCGATTTTGAACCTTTTGCAAAATCGTGCTCGAGCGCGAGACGAAACTTTACCTGTGATGTGGCGAAAGAGCAAACGGCTATTGAGAAAAACGGGGCGAAATGTATTGCGGCGACACAACGCGCGAGCTGAAAAGCCACCGCTATACGCGGTATATGGGCGCCGCAAATTCGCGATGCGCAAACTCGCCATGGGATGGGGNCCGCCGCGACCGGGCGGCGAGCCCCTGACTTCCGCCACCGTGCAGGCAGTTGCGACATCCAGGATTGTCTGTGTTTATGTGTCATATCGATGTGGTAGCCGCGCCATACGTAGACTTTTGAAATTCGGCACTGCGATCGATGAGATTTCTGTAGAAAATTGACGCGCACACATATAGACACACAGACACACGCGTCTATGATATGGAATTATAGGCGCTTTTGCCACGACACCCGCCACGTCAATTCCGCTTAAAATAGTTGTAACTTCCTATGAGAATTTTTGCAGCGCTAAATTTTGAAAGTATCGAATCCCAATAACACGTCGGTTGGCGATCGAAACTTTCCTCGTTCTAATAGATGATGGTTTTCAAAGATTAGTCAGAAATATATTTATATATTATATAAACTTAGCAAGGAACAGTTTTACTTTTATTTGGTATGAAATTACAAAATTTATTAATGAAATTAATCTAACATTCAGAACAAATGATTATCATAATTATTATTTTTAATTTTATTGTTGCTCGTTCCGAGTTGACGAGCTGGACCACGACCGTTGCGTCAACGATCCTCGACGGCGCGCGCCTCCGCTGTATCTTAATCCTCCTCCATATTCTTGAGCTCGTTTTAAGCGTTGAACTGTGGGTTGAAATGGATCGAAGTAAGAACGTTGGTACGGAAATACTGTGAAAATTTAAATCATCGATGAAATATACTTACGATAAGACAATGTACCGCGGCTTCTCGCGTTCTGTCCTCGCCCGCGCCTACGCGCGAAGTTCGTCGAACTACGCGGAGCCGGTGGATCTGGCGACTCTTGCACGTCCACGGCTCCTTCGTCGTCGGGCCGTGGCTCGTTGATCTAAAAAAACAATTAAAATCATACGTGTAATATGAAAAGTATAAGGCTCTTTGGTGATCAAAAATTCAGTTGATTGTTACGTTTTCATTTGTTCCTCCTACTTCGGGGTTAACGTTTAGCGGCTGTTCGTTGCTGCTGGTCTGTAAGTAATAAAATAAAATTCTCTCTTTACTATTCTGGTTTATCGTGTTTGAAAACGATTGAATAACTTTGAAAATGATGATACTTGCACTAGCCATGATGATCCTTCGCGATGCTCGATTCAAACTAACTTGTTTATACTGCCGATCGGCCGAGCGAGAAAAACACATCAGTTGATGGTAGTCATTTTGCAATTGTAAATTGACCACTTTGTGACAGTCGAATGAATTTTCGAACGATCAAAACTTCGTTCGAATTTCAAGTCTTATCGTTTTAAATTATAAGAAAGAGAAAAAAAGGGTAGAGGTTTTAAATTTCTTCGGTAGTAGCCGTGTTATCTTCTTCGAGTTCATAAAATTTGAAAAATGAACAAATAAAAAATACAGTTCGTACAACTAGGTTTCTTTTATTTAAAACCAATATAAAACTTTTTTTAAAAGCTGATTATAAATTTATTTTTGTTCTTTGACTCGTGATATACATCTAGTTGTTGCACATTCAACTTAAATTAATGATTACACTTCGATTATAATAGTACAATTTGATTATATTAGTATGAGACCATAATGCAATTATTGAAGTGATAATTGCAATCATTGTATTGAAAAGTTAGAAACAATTCAATTTCTTTGTACAAATAATTTTTCATTAGAAATTTACAATATAAATCCACTCAGTTGTCCAAATTTATAAAATCAAGTCTATATAGCTTTGCATATATGTTTGAGATTCAACATTTCATAAAATTTAAAGTCTTTTTTTTTGCACATTCACACAATTCAGACTATATTGTTATTCTTACAAAATAGACATCTATCAGTTAGGTAAAATTAATGCATAATTTACAGTTTTTGTTGTTCTGATCTCACGTAACTTTTTACAATGCCTTAGAGCAATCAATAGATTCAATTTCGTTTTATCAAGTCTTGCTTTGATGTATTTTTCATAATCTTCTGCCGTGAAAAAATAAGTATTTTCTGAAAAAGTAGTTTATAATTAATTTTTAAGTTGTTGCAATATTATCTCAATATTTTTAATATGTTAAATTACCTTCATCTGGTCCCAAGTTCATTTGTTCTTTTTTGTAATGTAAGTACAAATCTAACTCTCCTTTTTTTCTGGATCCATTTTTCCCCAAAGCAATTAGAGAATACTTTGCTTTGATGATTTGGTTGATACTAGATACTAAGCTGTTAAGAGTATCAATAGTATGCCTTCCAATTATATACTTAGGAAGTTTACTAAATTCACTTGGAGTAATCGGTATCATTTGAGGTATTTCAGGCTCATTGAATAATGTTTTTTTGCAGTTTTTCATAGTGGTAGTGGTAGTGGTATTGATAGTATTGTTGGCATTCTGGGCATCACCGCCATTGAATGTTGCATTATTGAATGTTGTGTTATTGAACGATGCATTTCCATTTTTTTCTTTTGGTTTGGGACTATTATCATCAGTATTATTATTAGTTGGAATTTCAGATTT
This sequence comes from Trichogramma evanescens, assembly GCA_902732785.1. Classification (NCBI taxonomy): domain Eukaryota; kingdom Metazoa; phylum Arthropoda; class Insecta; order Hymenoptera; family Trichogrammatidae; genus Trichogramma; species Trichogramma evanescens. Next base: position 636 of record CACVKI010146229.1, on the reverse strand, counting down.
GACATATTCTTGAATTTTAAGAGGAATATTTTGTTCCATATGCCTGATTTGGTTGTCCAAAGATTTTAGCATATTTAATAGGTCCTGGAAAAAAATTCAAATTAATTATAACTCAAAAAGAATATTGTTGCAATTAACTTACTTTACACCGATCATTGTCAACTCTCATTATTTTAACATCTTCTTTCAAATCTTGAATATCTCTTGCAATAGAACATACTTCTCCGTAAGCAGTGACAAGTTCTTCTTGGATAAAACTTTTACCTGAACATATAACATTTTTTAATAAATTGATTGTTAATTGTAATGTATTTCAAAATTTAACTATAACTCAATGGTAATTAGAAACTCACTTTGTATCAAATCTGTAGCTGTTTCTAAATCTTGCAACTTTTGTGTTTGCACTGTCAAAAGATTCTCCAAGGATTGATAGGAAGCCATTGTGACAGTTAATTTTTTTTTAGGCCGTTGCTAAAGGCACGCCCACGGACGTATTTACGTTAGGTGGTCGTAAAAATGTAATAATGAGTCGCTTTTAATAGAATCTTCTGGTCGTACAATTAGCACTATTAACGGATAATATGATATGCCAAACTCGGGATAATAGAATAAACAAACAATGCAAAATAGTAAAAA
>CACVKI010146228.1:4274-14785 GCA_902732785.1 Trichogramma evanescens | reverse complement strand
GCGTGCGGCGACATCCAACTCTGATATTTTTGTTAGTTACTAATGCGCTTTATGCATTCATCATTTTAGAAAATTTTTTAAACTAACAATATAGTAAACGCGCCTACAATAGAACCTCGTGGGTGGTGTGGAAGACTGCCGCTAATCAAAAATTTTTTTAGCTTAGTAACTTGTCAAAAAAAAAATAAAAAAAGATATTTTGCCGGGAATCGATCCCGGGAGCATAAGATTACGAGGCGCTCGCCCTACCGACTGCGCCGTGCTTACAATTGGAAGACTAGCCATCGAAGTTATATAAAAGCAGTGCCCGGCCCCCCTGCTTTGGGTTACAGTCACCGCTTCTCCCACTCACTCCCGCTACGCCACGCGGCCCAAGCGTTCAAACCTCGCTCGGCCAATGACGCGTCGGCGCTACTGCGCACGCCCGAGAAATCCGCTCGGTCTGGCAACCTTGATGTATTCCCTAAAATTCCTGACAAATGAAATTTCGTAATCATAGGCTCACAGCAATAATAGTGGTAGTCGTTCATATCTCTGAGCACATATTTCTATCATCATATTAAAGGTTTGTGCTCATGGTGTGGGTACCACTCATGTTAATTTTGTTAAGAAGTTGTCCTCACATCTTAGTGATATGGTAGCCCTGAGAAGGGCTGATTGGTTTCTTCTGGGCTTCTCAGGTCGTCGTTCTTACGGATCGTGGAGTTTTTGCTTAAGTGCAACTGAGCGCCTGGCGTTGCGTCGTTTGTAGGACGGGGCCTTCGATCGCTTGCGTCGTTTGGCGACGACGATAGGAGCCTGGACCGGTAGTTGAGGGTCCGCCGGCTTTTCTCTAAAGCGCTCGCCGAAGAGTCTCCGTGTAGGACTTGGCGATTTTCTTGCTGGTGACGGAGGTCGTTGCTTCGTCGGTCTGCGGATTGGGAATTCTAGTGGCTGAGCCCGATCGTGGCCCTGAAAAGACTCACTTGGATCTTGTTCGGCCCCACTTCTCGAACGAAAGTTCGATTCACCTGAAAGTAGAGTTGCAGTGAAGTAATTGTTACTTTGGCTGGTGTTGCGTTCGAGTTTTTAGTCTTTAATAAAGACAAGTTTGATCTTTCCTAGCCAAGCCGGCTAGGAAGTTGATCAAGCTTTTCCTTGAGCGAAGGTAGCCCTGAGGAGGTCTGTTTGATTAAAAATTTTTAAAGTCTCGCTCTTTGGATGGCCAAGGGGCTTGCTGCCAGTGCGTCGCAGTCGAGAGCTCGACTGCAAGTGAGCTGCGCAGGCCGGGCGCACCGTACTTATACTAGCGCGCAGCGGCGGCGCGACTCTGCGGCGATGCGTCATTGACCGGCGGAACTGGGGTGGGGAGCGCACGCAGCTGTCTCTCATTGTGAAACGGAGAACAGGCGCCGATCTGAATTCGGCGAACCAAGGGCTCGAGAAGCGCGGAAGCGGCGCCGATCCGACTGTGATGTCGGAGAAATGGCGCGGATCCAACTTAAGGTCGGGCTGCGTATATCAATTTGGTTACTGATCGAAGCAATTAAAATGAGGTTTGTCGTAGAATTCCCAGCAAACCGCTGAATGAATTTACTCAAACTTTTATACACTTCTTCAGTACATAGATGAGCATGATCACAACCACTATCTAAGTAATAGGAGCATTATAATGCTATTTCACTATTTTAGTACAAAGAACCATGTAAAATTATATAAAATTAATCATTTTAGATAGATATAATCGATATAGAATTTACAATAGTGTATGTATCACTTAGATAGTGGTTGTGACCATGCTCATTTATGTACTGAAGAAGTGTATAAAATTTGGAGTAAATTCATTAAGCGGTTCGCTGGGAATCCCACGACAAACCTCATTTTAATTTTTTCGATCAGCAACCAAATTAACATGAGTGGTACCCACACCATGAGCACATACCTTTAATATGAGGATGGAAAAATGTTCTCAAAGGTATGAACGACCACCAGTATTATCGCTGTGAGCCTATGTTTACAAAATTTCATTTGTCAGCAATTTTAGGAATACATAGCTTTAAGCCCCCTGTTAGCCCTTAAACTAGAACTGTTTTATTCCTCGTTTTACTACCTTCTGAAAAAAAATTCAAACATTTTCATCATTTATTAATCATATTTGCTCAAATGCTACGAATGAAGAATCTACAGACGCTTGAACTTTTGTTGTTTTTATTGTTCATGTTCCGTTTCCGTTTCAGAGTTTCAGAGTTTTTTAGGTAATTTTAATCGTCTTAATTCCATATTTAGTCTTTTTTCATAGTCTTTTCACGAGCACTTAAGTCTTTTATATTACTAGTGTTATATCGTTTTTTTATATTATTTCTATGAAAACAAAGCAGTTATAACTAAGCATTCATGACTAAAAAACTCATTTTCTTAATTTGAGAAAAATCACAATGATAGTTTCAATATCAAACTTCAATATACCATCTCAAATGTAGCAGCACCTAACAAAAATATAGAAAATCAATGTAAAGTTGGTTAATTTAACATGGGCTCTTATGGGAGCATCTAAATTTAGTCAAATTTTAATTTCTCACGATCATAAACCATAAGAGTTTAGAAATGTTGTTATTTCATTGAAAAGAAAAATTCATAAGCTTTCAAATGGCAAATTTAAAAACTTAAGTAAACGACTTATTTAAAAAGGTATTATAATGTAAAGAGTTGAAACTTGTATTCTACAATGTTTCAAATTGCTTCATGCACCATGTACGTCACCTACAGAGCGCAATCTTAGAACAGCTACACGCGCTCGAGCCTCCTCAGAGATGTTTTTGATTACAACAATTTTACTTGACAAGATTATTCAACTTAAACTATAATGGAACAATCTAAAATTATTATAGTAATACTAATAATTATTTGTTAGCCTCGGTGTAAGGGTGAATCAGATTTAAATGATGACACGAGTAGTTCGATTGACAATTTTTCTCTAAACTCAAAAGTTTTTGAGAAAAAAAATATTTTTAGTTTTCATAACAAAAGTTTTTTCAGATTCCCATGTGAGATCTCACGTGGAAATTTGATTCTATCCCCAAAACCAAAAAATCGCTCCAAAAATTCTGAAAAAATTCACACGTGTTCTTGGGTTAATTCTTAACACTTTTTGTTCTATAATATTTGTTCTTCAAGCCCTTTGTTTTTTAATTAAACATTTTACAAGTTTTTCTTCGTTTTTTCGACAAATTTTAATTTTTAATAAAATAATTCTTATGTTATTATAGTGACATGATATTGTTGGAATCGCATTATAACTCACTGTAAATACTTTAATAAATACATCCGAAATGAGGAATAATGCACTTGATTACCGGCAGTGTCTTTACTTATTTTATACGCAAATCAATTTTTTATAAACCATACTATCTCGAAATGGTTCATTTTTTCGTAGTTATTATCGCGATATAGTCTTTTTTCCGATAACTTGAGTCTACGTCGTTTTCCGAAGGAGACCGACATCCCGTTTACCGTTCAGGTATTTACTGTTTTTTTTTTTAAATTTCGATTTCGCATACATGCTCCTATTTGACTTTGAAATGGTTATTCATTTCGAATGAATTGATTTTAAAATGTTTGTTAACCATTTTATTTAAATCTCGTTATTTTTACATTTCCAAAGATTATCAATTTCACCGGAATCATTATGAATAACCTTTACATTTAACGAGTGAGCTGATGATTTGCAATTATTTTTGGTAAATATTTTAGAATGTCATGGCATTCATTTCATTTACTTTGATCTGTAAATGTTCAGACTTTTATAAGCACATATACCATGGCATTCAATTGAATTTGAATTCTGCATTATTTATTTTTTATAGCTCTTTGCTGCTTCAGTTTTTGTTTAGGCCCTCTTTACCGAAATATAAGGCGCTCTTAATAGCATTGAAGCGTAAACATATTATGACCAACTTATATCTCGGCAAAAGAAGACCAAAAAAGTGATTTAGCAAAATGCTAAAAAACAGGTAAGGATACTAATAACTTAAAAATTGTCCTTATTGTATGTTGCAGGCACTATAATCACACTTATCATAATATACTATGAAAATAATAAACTTTTTACCACTGTTTTATTTAGTTTAATGTGGATGAAGAAGCTGGAAAAAGACAGATATATCACAGATATTGTATTGAGCGAGCTGCTACCCACTTAGCTCATACTTTTACGACAGTGTCTGATATAACAGGACTAGAAGCTGAACATTTACTAAAAAGAAAGCCAGATATTATAACGCCAAATGGTTTAAATGTAAAAAAATTTTCCGCATTGCATGAATTTCAAAACCTTCATGCTATCAATAAAGAAAAGATTAACGAGTTTGTCAGAGGGCACTTCTATGGGTGAGTACTTTATTATATACTAGCGGCAACTCTGGTTGCAGTATGCTGAGCGAGAGAATGTGTCATGTTGTTTGGGGCATAAATGCAGTAAATTTTGAACATGTTTATAATGCATTTATGTAATTAAGTAAGCGTAGAGCGAAGTAGTAGTGTAATAATCGGTAGTAATATGATCAGAGGTAATGTAATTCATTTATGAATCCGATACATATATTTCCGGTGTATGTATTATATATTTATTGACGAACATGGCTTCTCTGCATTGATTTAATTAGTTTGTTCATTTCATGGAAACGATGCAACGTTCGAAACGAACGTAATATCACTCGGCCTGTCCGAATAAATAGGCAGCTGGATACAACCTAGCCTGAGTTGCATCACTCAGCAACATGCGACAATCAATCGGCCCTATCCGATTCAATTACACGCAAAATAAATCTCTGGTAATGAGATTGCTGAAAGGCATAACCATGAAACACAGGCGCGAAAACAATCGATTTACTGACGCGAACGTAACCTTGCAGACGTCATACACGCTGCAAGCATAGCATGTCACATCTAATCATGCTCATGCAAACACTCATACGCATGTACGTGTCGTACACGCACAAACGAATGAGTGCCCAACAAACTGCAATAAAAAACAAAGAGAACAATATTGTTATATTCTCTTTCATGCAGGAACCAGCAACGAGCTTAAATGTTCGTCCTTCTACGAAGGAGTCCCACAGAAGACATAAACGATCCGACTCACGAATACACGAAGACCGCAAATTTGCACCGGTTCTCCACTCACAATTTGCGGACCTATGGAAGGAAGTAATGGAAAAAGGCTTGCCAGATGAACAAGCAGAAAAAGTTTGTGAGAAATATGAGATTCCAAAAAATTGTGTATTCAGCGACCCACCTCAATTAAACCCCGAGATCAAAGCAGCACTACAGCCACAGGCAATCGCCAGAGATGCCAGAACAGCGGCAAAGCAACAGAAGATCAATAGCTGTTTAGCTGCAGCCTCGAAAATGGTCACAAAACTGATTAACGATAAAAAAGGCAAAGAAAATGTGCTCATTGTCGAATGCATCAATGACTTGTGCGACGGACAGCCTACCCCGGGTGGGTAATTAAGCTCAGCTGTCGTGCAGTTTTATTTATGGGGGCCTGCTTTACCTGACTCGAGTCCCAGAGGGGATATTGGGCCCATCACCAGTACGGGCGAGCTGTAGGCCCGTTCACTCACCTTCAATCGCTTGGGCTTCTGATACCTGAAATTCTCGAATAGGTCAGACGAAATGAATTAACACGGGTTCATTTACTATTGCTCGAATTATCTTTATTTAAGGCCCACGAGGGCAAACTATAACACATAATCACATAATCGCTGTTACGCGAGTTACAACCTTCGGCTCACGATGCAGCCCCGTAGCCGCTTACGCACGCGTTGGGCACTTTCCAACATCCCACGGGGACCGAGACTTGCTCGCACATTACTATTGTCCCAGTGTCGCCGCTACCACACTCGCGTGGCCTCACTCACACTATCACACTTGCACACACACATACACACACACACACGGGCGGCCCGGTAGCCACGCCGACCAACGACTTAAAAGTACCTTACAATTACCCCAAGTTCTTCGGCGCTTCGGTGCGGGATCGGCTTCACCTCTCGGCTGCAACAATTAGCCCTCGTCCGGGCTTCGATTATCTGCGTGCGGCGACGAGCTGCGGTCTTATGCCCACATCTGGGCGACGATATACCATTATTCTGCACGTCTGCACTTGCTCGCACACAGGTCCAACTGGGCGAAACTTGCCTCACGGGCGAATAACCTGACGAGCACACTCGAAACAAACAAGCCCTTCTGGGCGATAATGCACTTTTTCTTTGCACGTTGGCCTCTAGCTTGCCGTCTTCCACGAGCACAAAACACCGTGACTTTTCCAAACTCTCGTACTTTCTTCACCTGCTATAACCTCGCAAACTCACTGTTCGCTGCTGTGCAAAATCTCAACAGTGTCGATCTCTTGTGTGCTCAAGCTAATCTCTCCATCATGCCTCGCCACGAAAGGAATTCACCCGGTGTCTGCTGGGCTCTCACTCCCCTTTTCGCACGTGTTGATGCTGGGCCACCCTTCTCGCTTCACGTGATCATTATTCCAATGGCCACTGCTTATCAGCTACCTGAAAACGCGCGAGAGAAGGGAGACACCCACGCACTCACTCATACATACGCGCGTGCGTCAGTCTCGGCGCGACGCATTTTCTGCGAGTGCTCGACTCGCAGAGCCAGCGGCTTGTGCTCCGTCACACTTGTTTATGCTGCTTGCAGACATACACCACAACGAATCAATGATTTTTAGAAACATAATAATGTCCAAAATAAGTCTATCCTTGAAAGGCACTCTATCACAAACCATATGTGGAGAGTTTCTGTTTGAAGAAAAACTCGACGAGGTCATAAAAGCTAAAAAAACTCTGGAGGACAGAGCAAAAGCTTTCTAAAGCCTCCCAAAAAACCAATCAATCAAAACAAAAAACTTGAAGACCCCGCCCGCGCAAAAGCCGAAGTACACGCTTCGCCGTCCGTTGGGCGCGAGTTCGACTCGATCATCGGACAAGAAGCAGAACGGTCATCACAGCCATCACAGCCCTCGTGGGAAGAAGTCCTGCGACAGGGTCACCGGAATCAGAAACACCGTTAACAGTTACTAATGTAAGTAGTATAGCGGGGAGACTCCGATTTTTCGCAAACAACTGGAGAAAAATCACCACATACGAGACAGTGCTGTCCTGGTTGGCTGGCTACCAAATAAGCTTCTGTAAGAAGCCGTTTCAAAAGCGAGAGCCACATAAGAGGCTCTGAAACAATTAGGAAGGCCCCATGGTATCGAATCTGATAACAGAACTTCTGAAAAAAGGCGCCATCGAGATTTGCAAACCGGTACCAGACCAATTTATCTCCGACATTTTTCTGCGTCAAAAATCTTCGGGAGCCTACCACCTTATCCTAAATTTGAAACAATTAAATAAGTTCATCGTGACTCCGCATTTCAAGTTGGAGGACAGTCGAACAGCCCAGAAATTAATGTCTAAAAATCATTTTATGGCATCTGTAAACTTTCAAGACGCATACTATCTAATCTCAGTTGATGAAAAAAGTCGAAAGTTCTTGCGTTTTCGATATATGGAAAAATTGTATCAGTTTTCATGTGTTCCATTGGGATTAAATTCTGCTCCACTTACATTCACGAAGCTAATGAAGCCGGTTGTTGCAGATTTACGACCGCAAGGGCATATAGCGGTCACTTATATCGGTCATTTATTTAGACGACTTCCTCCTTTTCGGAGATAGTTACGAGAAATGCTTAAAGAACGTTGACTCGACAATAAAGTTACTTGAAATGCTGGAGTTCATTATAAATTTCGAAAGAAGCAATATCACCCCTGCTACAACTCAGAAATTTCTGGGGTTTATCTACGACTCACGAAAAATGTTGATTAAATTGACCACGTATAGATACGTGGTCACTTTTGCACTGTGTCAGGCTAAATTTAAGCCTGTCTCAAGATTTTTTGTATTTGTTGAGCCAAGCAACGCCTTTTTCATGACGCAGTATGGTTATTTTTTCAGCATAACTGCACCCATTGAAAAATATATAAACTTTCGTTTAAAAATGATTAAATACGGGTTTTTGTCAAGTTATTGTACATAATAATTGATTTTTGGAATTCTACAACGATCAGTTTAGGCAGTAATTTTAACTCACAATTTTTATAAGTGTTGATTCTCCACGAGAAGCTAAGATAAGACGATGATTTTCAAGACTTTATGACGATTTAAAATACGTGAAATTTCTTCTACGCTCAATTCAAATCTGTGCAGTTAAAAACATCTGAAGATGACTATATAATCAAAGCCACAATGCAATTTGATTCGTACACAAAGTGGAATAAATTCAACCTCGACCAGGAGTCGAACCCGGAACTCTCGCCTGTAGCTAGCGAGTGCTATACCAATTTCGCTATCGAGAACTTGGTCAAATCTATCACTTATTTGTGTACAGTAAGAGATGATGTTAATTATTAATTCAAATTTAGATTTTTTGTTATGAATTGACACGCGTTCAGAATATTAGACGCGTTGTATTCAAATGGCCAATTTCTTATCTATAGCCGGGGTATTAAATAGTTTTTAATCGTGTTCACGATTCTGCCGATTTATACAGATAATAATTGATTTTTGGAATTCTCCAACGATCGTTTTATGCAGCAATTTTAACTCCCAATTTTTATGAGTGTTGATTCTCCATGAGAAGCTAAGATAAGACGATGATTAATTAACGAGTGATAGATTTGACCGAGTCCTCGATAGCGAAATTGGTATAGCACTCTCCGGCTATGAGCAAGAGTTCCGGGTTCGACTCCTGGTCGAGGTTGAATTTTTTCACTTTGTGTACGATTCAAATTGCATTGTGGCTTTGATAATATAGTCATCTTTAGATATTTTCAACTGCACAGATTTATAATGAGCGTAGAAAAATTTCACGTATTTTAAATCGTCATAAAGTCTTGAAAATCATCGTCTTATCTTAGCTTCTCGTGGATAATCAACACTCATGAAAATTATGAGTTAAAATTACTGCCTAAACCGATCGTTGGAAAATTCCAAAAATCAATTATTATCTGTATAAATCGGCAGAATCGTGAACACGATTAAAAACTATTTAAGTTATTGTAAAAATTTAATGATTTAGTATCATCACGAATGTTCAGTTTATTGGAATCTCTCAGCATTCTACAACTCGAGTTGCCACTTGTATAATTATCATCAGTATAACGTTAACTGAAACACGATATAAATTTAAGCTAACACAATCATTTTTCGTTCAGTAATGTTACTCGAAACACGATTTATAATATAATTGTCATCATTACAATGTTAACTAAAACATGATATAATTATAAGCAAACGTACTTACCAATACACAAGTCATACCGATTTAAATTCATAAAAAAATAAATAATATATAAAAATTTATACGAATTGCATAAAATTGCATTTTAATGCAAAACCTAAAAAAATAATACGACGAAAAGTATGTTTCATCTACTCAATGGATTATAAGAAAATTCCCGTTGAATTTGACCGAATTCTTGCAATTTTAGAAAAAATCCATTAAAACTTCATAAAAGTGCATTTCAATGAATAAAAAAAATTTTTTTGCGACAAGAATCATATTGAAGCTTCCAAACGTATTATAAAAAAATTCCCATTAGATTTGATCTAATTCTAACAAATTATATTAAAAAAATCATTAAAACTGCATAAAAGTTCATTCTAATGCATAAATTAAAAAAAACAATGCAACGATAATCATATTTAAGGTCCCCGACAAATTATTTAAAAAATCCCGTCAAATTTGAGCAATTTCTCATAATTTTGAAAAAATGTATTTAAAATGCATAAAAGTGCATAAGGGGTTACGTAATCAAGGTCATGAATGTCATCAGATCTTCGTCTAGCTTCCCTTATCAACTTCCTAAATTTTCATAAAGATCGATCAAGCAGTACTCACAGTATCGCGTCGCGAAAAACCTTCGGAAAATCACGAGAGTTCAGGCAGGAATGACTTCGCGTCGCTCAGCATAATTATAAAAAAATGTCTCGTTATAGTTTTGTATAATCGAATGACTCAACCGATAAAAAACTGGACTAGGAGTTGAAGATTTTAAGTAGTTTTTGAAGCAGAAGGCACACAAACAATCTTCACTTATTTACTCTGTAACTCTTAAGAATATATTTATTTTTAGTATTTTAGTCATTTTTTTGTTACTCAGGAGATTTAGACTATACGCATAAACTTCTAACATGAAAATTTGAATTCCTTACATCTTTTTACAAAAAAAAACCATATGTTTATTTATTTTTTAGAGTGGTGGATAGCTTTGGCACGTGTAACCATTTTCACGACAAGTATTTCGAATAAATCCCCGAAGCGGGGGCAAAAATTCTAATTGAACCGTACAGTACTAACAAGGAGAGCTTTTAAGGTCCGGGTCATGGATTTGCTCCAAAATTTTTTTGCGGTCTCCTGGTACCCAATACTGAAGCTCCCTGTGCTTAGTTTGATCCAATGGGCCTTA
>CACVKI010146227.1:146746-171290 GCA_902732785.1 Trichogramma evanescens | reverse complement strand
AAGTGGAAAAGAATTTTATTACAAAACTTTTGAGACCCCAAGGATCAGGATTGGTGAAAAATTGCATTCAAAATCATGCGGTCAATGACTTGAAATCCACAAGTCAATATACTCCTTTGATGGATTATTTTCAATAATAAGAGGAACTAGAAATATTTTTTTTTGTAAAAGGACCTATAAAAACATATTTTTACATCAGAAACAAAAAATTTTAATAGTAATCCTTAATTTTCATGTTTTTCATTTATAGGCATAAACACAGGTGTGTCCCCTTAAGTGACAGTTATTCTTCATTATTCATTTTTGATATGACTGGATTTAAAAATTTACTATTTTCTACTCGTTATAGACGTTTGAAAACTGTTGCTAAAATCAATGAGACAGTTTTGGTAAGAAAAAATTACCCGGCTAGTATTGTCATCGTCGAAGAGACTTGGCACTTTGTTTTTTTATCATTTCTTGAAGCCTACCATGACTCTATCTTCTGGAACAACGGGGCAACGTTCATGGTTGTGAACAAAAATCCTGAAACCGACTGTTCTTCCGCTTATCCAGTGTTGAATTCGGCTTGGAGATACGAAATTTTAAACATTTTTATCTATGTCTGACTTCGAATTACATTTATATGCTTTATACGTGTAACCCGTTCTCCTCGATAGCTTCATCCTTCTGGAATATCGAAGCTGATTCCACGATCAATGCTAAAAATATTACATTATTTTCTCACGACGTAACTGAATTATTGAAAAATGATGGTTTGTTATAGATCAATATTTCAATATTTAATTCGATACATTATTTGAAAACTATGATGTCATTTCCATCTTCAGATATCAATCATTCTGAAATCTGCTATTTCGACAAATTTCTCGATTTATCTCAGTACACTGTATCGTGTGGCGTTCAAGTTATAAATACGTCGAAATACTTGACGAGATCGTCATCGTCGTATCGAAGGCTCTCTGACATCGACGAAAATAATTCCGGGCTAATGGGAATGGCGATAGAAAGCCTAGGAGCCAACGACAGCATGTTATTTTATCCTATAAGAAGCGTATTGAATGGCGAAGGACAGTTGCAAGGGCCATCTCGTCGAGGGTAAAGTCGACATCGTCACCCCGACGGGCATCCTCGCCGATCATTGGAAGATGCAAACGGACTTCGTGATGGGCCTGTACTTTCACGCGACATCTCGCAAATTCAAAGCCAGCGTCCTGAAGAAGTTCATATCCGCCATCGATCCGAACATCTTCGTCGACGCGATCGTGTCCTTCGCGATGTTCGTGCTGCTGCGGCCAAATACATCCTGAAGCTGTCCTGGAACAATTCTTGCTACGAGTTCGTGCGAATGTTCACGTCGTCCATGAGCCAGCCGACCTTCGACAAGGTGCGTACCTCGTTCGAGGGGATACTCCTGTGCACCAACATTCTGTTGACGTCGTACTCGAGCTCGTACTTCGTCGGTATGTTCAGCGCCGTGAATACGGTCGACGATTTCACGTCCACCGTCGATACTCTCGAGGACATCAACAACGACACGAAGTTGACGATTTTCATTTACGAGCCTCTGATAGCTCGAGTTTCCCCCGCCATCGAGAGGGAGTACTCGTCGTTTCAAATCCTGCAGCGGTGCCTGGACGAAGATCTGCGCGACGATTACGCGTGCTGCATCGGTGGCACCGCGCTGCTCGTCTATCGCGACATCCGCGAGTCCGACAGGCTTCGCGTCTCGCAGCCGCTCTTCAGCATGCAGAGCGCCGTCTACGCGATAAGGCAGGATTGGTTCCCGAAGCCGAGGATCAATTATATTCTGACGCGCTTCCACGAGACCGGAATCACGAAAAAGTTCAAGGACATGTCGTGGGCGCGTTTGTATCGGTACGAGCACAAGATGAATTTGATACTTTTGGTCGTATTCGGAGGTTACGCGCTCGCAGTGTGTGTATTTATTTTGGAGAGGGTAACACGAATAATTGCATGAATGTTGTATAAATTTTGTGTTTATTAAAATTCAATACCACTACCTTGCCCAGCGAGCCATAATACGTTTCGCATATAAAATAAATAAATAATAAGTAAACGAGATGCCACAGAGTACGTCACATTGAAACATGTGTCTACGTGTCGATAAAAGGCCTGTAAAGTCGTATGAACGATCGATAATACGGTCTTGGTACGTATATAAACAGTCTATGTGCGACGAGATGCTCGGCTTTTATGTTTCCTGCGTGCGTATACGCCACCGCACACGCTGGTATAAGCACGTCGATATAATCCACGATATAAAATATACACACCCGTCGAGCCGAGACACACGATCGACGAGAGAGAGAGAGAGAAAGGCAGATCATTGGCACGTATATAATTATGCCAAACACAGGCGAGTCTCGTGTGCGCGCGGCAAGTGCGCCACACAAAGAGAGAAAAATTGACGATAAGAGAAAGATAGAGAGAGAGAGAGAAGAGAGAAAAAAAATTTTAATAAGAAGCCGAGAGAGAGAGAGAGGCTCTGACGAGCTAATACTACTACGGGGCGCAGTACATAGGTAGGCAAACGACGACGACGACGACGACTACTACGTCAGAGTGTATTATATGCGGTATTAGCAGTTGCGGTAGTTATACTGCCCCCCGAGTGCTCTGGCCTATACCATTTATTGTATATCTATACGTGTGCGCGCACGAGCGAGAGAGAAAGAGAGAGAGAGAGAGAGAGAGAGAGTGGAGTTTCTACGCCAATTACGTTATCGACCTACAAATGCTTACTGCCGATGTCGCGCGCGCTCAGCCTCTATATATCCATGCGCGCGCTCTCTCTCTCTCTCTCTCTCTGTGCCACTGCTGCCACTGCTGCAAGCTGCAAGCTGCTGGGCTCAACGCGCGTATGTATTACTTGTGTGTGTAGATGTGTCTCTGTGTGTATAAGTGAGAAAAGCCGATATCGCACAAACGACGCCTATATAACACGCGTACACACATACACACGGTCGTGGGTCTATATGCGCGTGTGTATGCGTGTGCTGCTATTTCCGTAATTGCATCGCATACTTTCGCGTTTACTTTTGCCCGAGGCTGCTGATGCTGATCATGCTGCCTGTGAGCGCACGAGATATTATATATGCGGTGGTGCGTGTGTGTGTACTCGATCCTTGAAACGCAAGTCGCAACGAGCTTAATATAAGCCATCTTATTTAAAATGTAACTGCGTGTCGTGTATTTACACGATGATGTATCGATTTGACTCCGAAATGCCGGACGTTGACACACCGATAAACGAGAGGGGGGAAAAAAGTCAACTTCGGTTGCCATAAAATAATTAATTATTTTTTTGCGAGCGACTCTCGATGAGTCGAGCAGCAGCAAGACTATCCTGTTTATAGTGGGCGTACGAAGCGTGGCAATTTGCGCTGCAAATGACGAAGCCCGATAACGCGCCGAAGTTTAGAATTTCGCTTCGACGTTTCAGGTTGTTGTTTTTTTTTTCATACTTCTCCGTTATTTTGTTGCCGTGTATCGATTGTTTTGTCGATGGCACAGTGACAGACAAAAATTGGGAAAAATAATTTTTAAGCTTTTGCATATGATAGCATCGGATGCCGCTGTCGAGTGTGTGTGTGTGTGTGTGTGTTTGTGTACAACGATATAATATCCGCGTAAAACGAGATCGATGTCCTGCTCGCGAAGGGGTCATTATTGCCTCCCCTCATCGATATAAAGTGCGATCGTACATAAAAAAAATATATAATAACTATATATTTTTCACTCGGGCAATACCGGGGAATGATGGATGGACGATTTGGGAGCTCGTTTGTTACGTAAAACAGACGCGCGCAAGCTGCACTTCTGCATTATTTCTCTCTCCTCCTTCCCTCGGACGCATTTTTACGATTATACGTGTGTCATTCGAAAAAATATATATTTTCGATTATTTTACGTATACGTATACGCGACTCGAAACGGCGATAAGCAGATATTTTATAGCCGAAGAATCGATCTCGCGTATTACTGTATGATATATCTTCTCTTTCGTGCGCGTCCTCTCCGTCTCTTCGGGGCGCGAGTTCGCGTCTTTTTATTTATCATCGCTTCTCCCTCCCGCGCGCGTACCTTATATCTCGAGCTTGATCGTCGCGAGTTCTCGAATTGATAAATAATGGCGTTGCACTGCTGCTGCTGCTGCTGCTCTTTTTACAGCTGCCAATCGATAATCCATACGAAGGCGTCGCGCAATGCTTGGAACTTTCTTCTTTCATCGTTGTTTTCGCATTATTTTTCTCTTCTCGCTTATGTTACTTAGAAATAACGTCGATCCGTCTAACAATTTAAATTCTCACTTAACTGCCTGGGTTAATTATATTTTCTTTTTCGTGCTGTGCGCTTGTGATAAGCTCGTACGCGAGCAGATACCGTTTCCCCGAGGTGATGAAATCTTACTAAAGCCGCGGCTGTAACAAGTTCTCTCTCTCTATTTCTCTCACATGCGTGTTAGTGTATGTATACGCTCACTGCATGTGCACTTACACGGGCTTATCGGTTTCAAATACGCCGTGTAGAGATCCTTGAGAAAATATCAGCAGCGGCAGCAGCTAGAGCCGAGATGGCACGGGAGCACAAGCCTTACAGAGAGAGAGAGAGAGAGAGTCGTAGGTAGGGTAGGGTAGCTTCGACAAATTCGCAGAGTACTATGTGTTATATATACAAGGTGCGCTGCTGCTGGTAGTAGTACTACTACTTACTCCCTTCAGATCGTTTTGAGAGCTTTAGATGCGATTAGATTCGAGCTTGAAATGAGACTATCTACTGACACAGTTGTGCAGCTGCAGATGCTTGTTGTGTAGTGTGTGTATGTGTGTGTGTGTGTGGGTACATGTAAGTACGGGTGGAAAGGAGAAAAGAGTGAGAGAGAGAGAGAGAGAGAGAAATACAAGCGCAAGCTTGAGCTTGCATGCCAAAAGTTCGCTTCGCTGCGCTGCTCTGTATACATGTATGCATTACACTCAGCGCTCGACGACGACGGAAGTACAGAGATAGATAAAGAGAAATAGAGGTCCGAATATGTAGACAACATTGATATCTTAGAGCTCCTTTTTTTTTATACGCGTTGCTCTTTGCGCTGCAATCCATAAGCAATTTGGCTCTTTCAATTTTTCGTATCATATCTCGACGATACGTGCAACAAGAAGCAAACGTAAAAAATGAGTGTGTTTTTGGATACTTGTTACCTGAAAAATCAGTTACATGTGTGTGCTCTAAAAATGTACTTTTATCTGCATTTGACAATTAATTATCAATATAGTATTAGTATATCAATTATACAATTAGTTTTACTTTGTCACTTGCAGATTTACACCTAAAGGTATACTCGCCATCTAGTGGCGAAGGTTAGCACTAACGTTGATTGAATAAATAAATATAAAATCAGTTCGAAAACATAAGTTTTCAATTTGATCATTTAAATCCTTTAATATGCCTTATATTTGTGCAGTCAACCTAAACAAACATAAATTAATACTGATAAACACGCACTTCTCGGACACAGTCGGCAAGGCGTATTATATCTGCCCCCCGTGATATTGGCTTATGTTCCGTCGAAATATCATATAGTCAACGTCTCATCTTCCTCGTTCTCTATGACTGGCTGCGTCGCGCGCGAACAAAGCCGAAAGTGTATCAGTTCCTCGATACGAATTACGTAAGCTCGAGCGCGATTCATTAATTCACCGTCGATCGTCAAGGACATATCGATATTTCAATCGACGATCGGGACGCGTTTGACTCGGCTCTTTTCCGTGATTTCTTTCTTTTCTTGAGAGAGCTCCGACGAGCAGCTCGTAACTGCTGCTGCGTAATCATTACACTCTCTGTGTGTTGTTCTTGCACATGCATACACCTTTCCTAGTCCCCTTTGTCGGCGCCGAGAAATGTGCTTTCTTCTACTTATACACGTATGAATTCATCATCTTCTTCTTCTTACTTCTAGTTCTTCTTCTCCTGATTCTTTCCGGCCGTTACAACTTCTCGCACTCTTGCCTTCTCTCTCTGTCTATATATTTACCCATTTGCATCACAAAGAGAGAGAGAGAGAGAGAGAGACAGACAGAGAGAGACAGAGAGATAAAAAAAAGGAGAGAAACTCATTTCGTTTGTTTGTGAGTGTAAATCTTTTTTTTGCCGCGTCTTATATACACTGTATATATAAATACATATACATATACAGCTACTACTGCTGCCAACGACCCTCTTTTTTTTGCACTCACCGAGTATTTTGACCCTTTTTTTTCTGCGCTCGCTCGTCCGCGCGCTCTCTTTCACAAACTCTTAACGTGTGCCGCCCCCGCTCGAAGGCCTCCCTGTATCTATATGTAGTCTCTCTCTCTCTCTCTCTCTCTCTCTCTCTCTCTCGAGACATTACAATCTTCGCTCGAGCTATATGTCCGTCTGTGTCTGTGCGGATAGACTACTTACTGGCACAGATTTTTTCGTGTTGTTTCCTAGCCCTTTTTTTGTAGTTGCTTCTGCTTTGCTCGACGGTAAAGCTAATCCCGGGGATACATAGCGAAAAAGTTTATTGAAAAGGACGCGACGGTGTAGGCTATTGTCGTTTCGTGATGAAGAGAGAGAAAGGATAATTTGTCAAGAAACGGAGCACACAAACATACACAATACCCACGTATATAGTATAGGCAAAGCCCGAAACGATACCGATAAACATATAAAAGGATTTGGCTCTTTCCATTGCCCGCCCGAATGTTTCTCGGTCTCATGGTCGCGTTTGCCCTCTGCCGCGAACCAGTAGGTATGTACGCGAGTATATTTGTATTTGCGGCAATAAAACTTCATTTCTCTCTCTCTCTCGCTCACTCGTGCTCAGAGCTCGCGTATAGATGTGTAAGAGTCGAATAACGTCTGTTATTGCCTCGTATCCGAAGAAAGAGAGCCTGGAAAACCTGAATTTAGATGTGCCTCGCGGTGATAAATCTCATTTTCTGCACCGGGAGGGAGGAATATTTGCCGTACGTCGATGTAGCATATATATACTCTCTCTGCCAGAAAGAGAGTATAAGGCTCTCTAGCGATTAATTTACCCAGGCTTCTTCTTCTCCTTTTTTCTTCGTCTTCTGATAGTTTTATACATAAATTTTCCGAAATTATACCGAGCGTGTTAGGGTACGTCGTACACATGCACAAAATTCGCGCATTTTCCAGTTAGTCGAGGAACGAGAAGCGTCTCTAGCGCTCCCCGCATGTATAACTTAAGCTCAAAACGCGCGGGGGAAGGGAAGGAGGGGTGGGAACCTTACGTATCCGCGCCACGCAGCTCGACTTTAAATGTCTCGAGGACGCGCGGCATATACTTAGGCGCAAAATGTATTATATACAAACGTTAAGCGAAGTTTCAACGTTTATAACGAGTTGAAACGAGGTGCAGCGGTGGCAGCGGCAGCAGCAACCGAGGCAAACACAAAATAAAGTCGCGGCGTGATTGGATTGAGATGGTAACATTCCCGCCTCGACAATGTGCAGCTAATTCAATGAAATATCGATCTCTCTCTCTCTCTCTCTCTCTCTTTCTTTCGCTCGTCTATAGGGCGAGACTCGCTCTTTTTTTTCTTCTCATACTTTTTTCTTATACCTCCGCTTTTCGATAGGGTATTAAAGAGTGCACCTTTTAAAGTGATCATTTTTATACTTAAAAATAGCCTATGCATAAGAAGTATGCGCGCCGTGGAAATTAGCATTTAACTTACGGGCACTTTTTTTTAAAAAGAAAATTTTTACGATCGTCTAGTTCTGTATCTTATCATTATATATTATGATTTTTTTTTGCTTGCTCGCCTGCTTGCGCTTTTTTTATGTACGAGAGCGAGACTGTAATGTCGTGAAGCATTTCGTTTTCTTTATTTTTACTTCTTTTTTTTTTTAATGACGCTCAAGCGCCGCGAGTTATCGCTTTGAAATGCGAAATTATAAAACATTTCGAGCGTGACACGATAAAGCGTAAAAGATAAAAGTGAATTAATAATAATAACGATATATATGCGCGACGCAAAGTTTTCGCGAAGCAGCTTTGTTTTATCAAAGTTCAATGAACCTGCGAGCGGCGCGCCTGACTCGAAAAACACCTTCGAGCTCTGCGTACGGACGCGCGCGACAGAGAGATATAATATATACAATTTCCCTGACCCCCGACGCCGCGCCACCGACGGTAAAATATTTTCCGGGGTTTTATGCGGAAAGTAAAATTCCACACGGTGTATATATATGCGATTTCTCGGAGGAGAGAAAACTCGTGAGAAATTCACGACGACTCAAGTTTAAGGAGGGTTACGCAGCTCTCCTACTTATATGTGTACGTACTTACAATATACGTGTGTGTGTGTTCGTGTATTAGGTCGTGGCGTAAGTGTGTCTTTCTAATTAAAACTGACTTTTTTAGAGCGCAAAGCTCATTTTCGCGCGAGGCACCCAAGACTTAACCACGCGCTTCTTCTTCTATTTCTTCTTCTTCTTCGTCTACTTCTTCTCGGGACCGTGATATATATATACCTTTGTTTTCACTTGCCATACAAAAGTCAGCTCGCGCGCGGCGCAAATTACATCAACACACCTCCCGGCCGCCGCCGCCGCGCGACTACTCTGGAGGACGTCTTCTTCGCGCGGCCCGGCGTGTCATTGTACTTTTGAAATTTGCCATGTTATTTCACGTAGGAGACGGAATAATAATAAAAAATTTTTAAAAGCCATTCCGATGTAATTCGTTTTTTTTTTCGTTCATTTTCAACAAAATATTTACCAATTACGAAGCGACTGCGAAAATAGCTTTTAAAAATTATCACGATAAAATTACTCTTACATAAATTTAGCGTTCGAAGAAAGCGACTTGCTGGCTCTCTCGTATAATAGCCTCTCCTCGCCGTGCCAGAGTGCGAGAAGAGCAGCAGCAGCAGCAACTGCGTACTTCTCGCTCGGCGCTCGGCTGCTTCTTCTTATTCTGCTTTAAAGAAATGAAAGGAGCCTAGGCCGCGCGTCGTCCTTTTAATAAACAAGATAAAGGAAAAATTTCTCTCTTTCTGCGCGAGCGTGTACGCTTGCTCGTTGTGCTGCTTATTCGCCGCACGCCTTTTTATGTACACGCGCGACTAAACAAACAGGCGCACGCATTTTTTTTTCGCTCTCGACGCGCGTATATCACGGATGAAACCGCATGTAAAAAATTTCCACGCGCGCGTGGCAGGCAGGCCGAGAGCGAGGGAACCACGGAAGTCGTGGAGAAAAAAACAACAACGGAAAACAAGAAAAAAAAAATCAAACTTAAAAATCAACGCCATAATTACAATATAACTGCAAAAAAGATTCGTAATGAAGTCTGACTGCGCGCAGTATAACGAAGCAGAGAGTATATTTTTTATTTTTTTTTCACATCTGTCTCGTTTCATAAATTAATTTTTTTCCTCGACTTACTCTTTCCATTTCGCATTTCGGTTCTCGCAGTCGTGAGAGCTGAGCCTACGGAGCTCGCTCGCGCGCGCGGGCACACGCGTAGATCGAGTATGCATGTTACACATATAGCTGTGTTGCTGCACGCAGCCACGACGTCGACAACCCGTGTCTATGTGTGCTTTTTTCTCAACTCTTATCGTGAAATATATAGTTTTCTCGTTATTCAAGCTGTGTATGTGTGTGTGCGTGTCAGCTTGAGTTTACTCTGACCTGACCGTAATATTTAGTTCTCTCTCTCCTGCGCTTCTTCTTCTTCCTCCTCCTCCTCCTCCTCTTGCTTCTGGTGCGCTTGCATAAATAAAACATGTACTGAGAGAGAGAGAGAGAGATAAGCTTATTTTAGTTTTTTCCTCTTTTGGACCCTAGAGTGGGCGAACTGGAGCTGTTATGCGCGCGCGCTTGAGCTTGAGCCATGCTGCCGCGCCACGATAGCCGCATGTTCGCAGCGAGGAATTTCTTATGAAAATTACCATGAGATGTCTTTTTAAAAAGCCGAGGGAAAGAAGTCGTCGTCGTCGTCGTGGTCGTCGTGATGCCTTTTTCAAGACCTCGTATATATATAATAATTTTTTTTAAGTCGAAATAAGAAGAAAAAAAGAAATAAAGCGCCCTCGGCATCGATCGATGGAAAATTCATGGTCCAACAATTTTCCCCCGAGTCAGGCGTGTAATATTTCGTGTTCCCCCGCACGTTGACTCTTTGCTGTCTCTTTCTCTCTCTCTCTCCTCGTTTTTATCTACCTCTCGACGGATGAATCTTAATTTTTGATAGCGCGTCTCTTTTTAGCAGCTGAAATTCCTCGAGTCCTCGCGCGTATCATACGTACACGTTATATTTCACTCATCAGACTGTGTCGTGCGTTACTCCCGTACTACTACTATACACGCGATACGCGCGGCAAGAAGGGAGGCTGCAGCGTGGAAACAGCTAGCTAGTAGAGCTATATAAGCTAGCTGCGCACGTATGGTATATAGCTCGTGGATGTGGAAGAGAGAGAGAGCTGGAGAGTGATAGAGCTGGAGGCTGCCTGTCGTTTTCGCATCGTCATCCGTGCAAGATTTCCCGGCCGTTAGAGAGCTCCTTCCTACTTGGCTGCTGCTGCTGCTGCCACCGCCGAGCGCTAGGGAAATTTATGCATATTTACACGCCGAAATGAAGTCGCCGCGACATATTCAAAGAGACACGTTAAGCTTTCGTCGTCGTAGCCGTATATAGTGCGTCGTGAGTCTCTGGCCTCGTTGCTAAAGAGAGAGAAACGTATGTTTGCTGCGGTGGCAGTGGAGCAGCTAGAGGAGGGACTTCTCCGCCTCGACGACTGTCCTCCATATAATGTCGCACACAAGAGCTACTGCTGCTACTACCACTACCACTACCACTACTGCTGCTGCCTGCGTATAGTAGTGCTGCGCCGCGCGCACTCGAGTCATAATTAATGGTCTTACGTGCACCGGCATACGAATTTTGTGCGACGTATACGTATTATATAATGCAACTTTTTTCCGTTGTATAATTTCTTTTCTCTCTAGCTCTCTCTTTTTTCTAATACGTATGTAAACACACAAGAGTAGGTGTGTGCAGCGAGCGTACGGGCTCGCGAATGAAAAAAAGATTTTTCATTATTACTTTTCATGCCACGTGTGCACACACGTAATACGTATACCGACGACACTCTCGCAAACGAGCCAAGCAACAAATCCCTTCTGTGCCTTGAATATTCATTTGAACACACACACACACACGGATATATACGCGCGTGGATGTGCGCAGCGAGCGAGAGGAGCAAAGTTAACTCTAATGGAAAAATAACGTTTATTCGGATTTGCGAGCGGCGTACAAGGTGTACTATACGCGTCTCCTGCTGTGCGCTCGTCGATATCGCGTATCGCGCACGAATATTTTGATTTCCGTGCGACTGATGGATCTGTTGAAAGAGAGAGAGAGAGAAGAAAAAAAGAAAAAGAAAAACGAGGGAAAAGTTCTCAGGCGCTCCCGATCGCTATACGTATATGCATGTATTATACTATATACACGTGCTGCTGCTGCGCGTTTGTCGAAGATATAAATCTACGAGTAGTCGTAGCGCCGCCGCGTATATGCATACGCTTTCGAAACGTTGAAAGCCACCCTCCACGTATACATAGCAAATACGACAACGGGGCGCAGTGGCATCGATCGAGTGATTTCTCTTTTTTTTTTTCTCTTTTCTTTGCTGCCTTTTTTTGGTGGTGGTGGTTGGTGGCGCCGTGTTGTGCTCCTTTTCTCCCTCGCTCGTTGAAATTTCACGCGAAAAAGATACGACCGGACGACGACGACGACGACGACGCAATACGCATGCACTCACCTGCATCCATGTGTATCGAGTAGTTGTCATCGATATAAAGCGGGAAATCGAGTGCTACTGCTGCAGCAGCTACAAAAGCTATGTATGTATTGCGAAAGGCGGAAAAAGAGAGTGGATGGAAAATCTCGATTCGTCGTCGTCGTCTTTCTCGCCGAGTACGCGAATAAGAATTGCCATCGCGCACACACGCGCGGGTAGAAATGAGCTGCTACTATACGTGTCGTCGTATAGTCGCTTGCGTTGCGTCGCGCGTACAATAAAATAAAATGAAATAAAAAAAAATAAAACACCGTAAGATCCGATCTCGCTTCGTCGCGCAGTGCTGCGCTGCGCCACCCAAGTGGTATTGGTCAAGATGCGGTCGGACGCACTCGGCGTCGGTATATAGTCAGACACGGGGGGCGGCGGCAAACACTGCGCTGAGAACGAGAAAAAGTCTCGACTCCACTGCTGTATAAGGGTGCAAACAGCGATAAAAGATACACACTGTATAGCTAGCTGGGTCTCCTTGGCGCGCGAATAAGTGCGCGCGTTAAAATCGACAAAGCCGGAAAAGGGTTTAGAGAAGAGCTGAAAAAAGACTTTTGTCACCTCCTCGTCGACTTTGCGGTGAGAATAATAAAAAAAATGTAACACTCCTCAGCGATGCAGCTAACTGCGTGCCCTAGATCCATTTGGTTTGTCGCGCGCACTGTATCTTTCTTCGCATCAAGCCTGCCACTTACTCTTTCTCTCTCTCTCTCTTTTTATTTTTCCTCTCGTCGTCGTGGGATTAAAGAAAGTTTCGAACGCTACACGTCGCTCTATATCGTATAATACGTTTGCCCGCCTGCCTGCCGCGAGCGTTCGCTCGCTCTCGCGCTCTTGTGAGATGGCGGTACTCATGTATCTCTATTTGTCAGACTGACAAATTACGCGATGAGTGTACACAAGCAATAGGAGAGCAAAAAAAGGAGAGAGAGAGCCGATGTGAGCGGAGGGTCTTCTACTTCTTCTTCTTCTTCTACTTCTTCGGTCGAAGGCAGAGAGGGAGAGAAGAAAAGAAAGGAGGAAGAAAGTTCAAGTGCTCGGTCGTGTTGCCGCTACTCGCGTGATCCCATATAGCTTCTTGTGGATGGAGAGTTTGCTCTGGGTACGGGTACGCGCGCGCGCGCGCGTACCTCGCCGCGCCGGAGACGAGAGTTTTATGCATAATGCCTTTTTTATTTTCCACGCGCGGCAAAAGTTTGATGCCGCTCCCGTTGCTGCTGCTCTCGTGGGAAATATTTTGCCCGGAATTCGTTATACATCTATATACGGTACGAGAGCTCGTTGTTCTTGGGCGAATTACGCACTTTGACAAGTTAATCAAGCGAAAAGAAAGGCGTATAGGTGTGCGCAGTGCTGCGCAGTGTATACATAAGGTGCGAGACAGAGGTTGAAGTTCTCGTCAAATAGCGTATTACTTTTATATGCGTTTTCCATTGAAATACAAAAATCATGAAAAAGTTGGGTACGTAACTTCGTGCATCTACGAAGTTTAAATTTTCAATTTATAAATGTCACTTTGATTTTCGTGTATGGTTAAATTCGCATTAAAAATAACGCAAAATGGTTGAAATATAAAAAACTTAAACGTATCGAAAACTTTACCAAGCTTCATGCGAAAATTACTTGCATGTAGGCTCTTTTTTCTAGGCACGCAGTAGTTCAAAGATTACCGCCAGATGGAGTATGCACAAATTTTTGTAAACTCAAAGAGAATAAGAAAAGTTTTGGTTTTAAGTCCAAGAAATCACAACTTCATTTTGTACTTCAATTGTATGAAAGAATTTAAAATTTGCATTACATATGAAATCCTAAAAATCAAAAGAAATAAAAATTATCATGTCGATAAAGTACATTGAAATCTTCTTTGGTGCCCGAGAAAAGCATATAATACGGTTATGGTTAATTTTCGTTGATCAAAACTCATCTATTTTTCCAAAAGTAGACATTTCGAAAATCGTGCACGCACCGCATCATATCAACAATGATGATGATGAGAGTAAAAAAAAAGTATAAAAAGCTATCGAGATAAAACGAATCGTTATAAAGAGGCTGCTGGTCCGTCCTGTAGATATAGATGCTGCTGCTGCTCCGCTGCTGCAGAAGCTCGTCGTTCCAAGCGATGACTTTAGGTATTTAAAGAAGGATATAGGCATACTTTCTTCAGCGAGGGAAAATCGAAATTCTTCGAGGCCAAACGAGAGAGAGAGAGAGCAAGAACGGGTCGCTATGGTAACTCGTTCACATACAGAGTACCTTTTTCTTTCTCCTTTTCCTCTCTCTCTCTCTCTCTCTCTCGCCCACCCCCCTTTGCTCGCGCGCAATTTTGCAGTCATGTAACCGTGCCCCCGATATTAAGATCATTGTGCGCGCGCCAATCGTAGAAGAATTTCCCATTGGATTTGAGAATAATAATAACGGAGGGAGGTGGAGGTGGATGGGGGAGGTTGAATTTTCAACGGGGCGAACGATTTTTTGAATATTTCACATATTGCAAAAAGGTGACAGCTGCGCTATGCCGTCGTCGTATGCTGCATACACGATCGGAATGATATCGCACAAGTTGCAGCAGCAGCATAGAAGGCCACTTCATTTATGATAAGCTCGCGTATGCGTGTATACTGGATGCGTTGATGAAGGAGGCTTATGTGCGCGCTTCGCTTACCCCTATGCCTATAAATCGCGTACGCTGTTGCTTTTCTACTTTGATGATTTTTTAAAGCTGGGAGAAAGCTAGGACAAGAGAAAAAAAAATAGAATAAAAAGTATATACATAAATATAAAATGAAGAAGAAAAATAAGAAAAGAGAAAGAAAGAAGGAGCGAAGAAAGTATGGGAGCTAGACAAAAAGGACTTTTTTTTCGACATTGAGGCGCGCGAGCGAGCGAGCGTGCAAAAACTACACGGGGGCGCCGCCGCGCCGTTGAGTAAGTAGGCGAACTCGTCCCTAGTGGCATTATAATTTTAATTAAATTTTAAATTAAATCTCGCGACGGACACCAAGCATTTACCACCACCACTGCCACCACTACCACTATCCCCTCGCGAGGCAGCATCAGCGGCGCATTTTGTAGCCTTTTCGCTCAAGGATTAACGGGAGGGAGAGGATTTTCTGCCTGCTACGCAACTTCTAGGCAGCTTCTCTGCTCACACACATACATAGGTTCATGTCTTCGCACGTATGTAGACACTGACACGCGCACACACAGCAATACTCTTTAAGTTCTCTCTCACGGGAAGTTCTATTAATCATGAAAGCCTCTCCTCCCTCATCCTCTTCGCGGCCAGAATAGATGGATGTTTGAAGCTCGCGAGTCGGGTTAATTTTACGCATTATTTCGACGTTTGACTTTTCGCTTGATATATAGTATATATAATAATATACGTACTGCAGGCGCGAGGAATAGTCGGCGAAACGCTTGATAAGCTGTCAAGGCTAGGGGTAAAATAAACTCGCGCGGGCTGTTTGTTTTCCACGCGTCACACACTTACACGCGCACAAAGTATAGTGCGGGATGAACAAACATGGGATGATGCCTTTTGCACGAGTGATGTCTTTGTGTACGCGCGTGCATAGCCGCACATTCATGGTCGCACTTGCACACATACGCGAAAAAAAACGCGGGATATATCTGTTGGAAACGAGCGAGAAAGAACGAACACGTTTGTGCGTTCGCTCAAAATAACAAGCAGCAGCAGAGCAGCATATAGGATTGAAAAATCAAGCGCAAACGAAAGAGCGAACGAATGCACAAAAAAACAACATTTCTTCGTTGTACACTGCGCAGCGGCAGACGTACAAAACCGCACACCGTACCGGTTTATCGGAGGTGAGTGCGGGAGCAAACAGTGTTTATGTCCACGCGCGGCTTTTCTTTCTATCTTTCATGCCTTGTGCTGCTGCTATGTGTACGGATCGTGTGTGTGCAGCTGAACACACCCCGAGAGTTGCAAAAAAAGGATATCCGATAAATAAAGTTTTTCAACAAATTTAGCTTCTCTTATTCTCTATCTCTCTCTATATGGGGCTATACAAGTTCGAACTGCTGCGCAAGGAAAAAAACTTGCACCGAGCGCCGCGAGCGTACAATTTTTCTCTCGACTTCGTCGTCAATGCGCCTCTAATTTCTATATATATTCCGTGTGCTGAATCGAACGCTTATACAGTACATAACTCTTCTTCGCGAGCGCGGCGCTTCAATCGTCAATTTATAAAATTATCTAACTTATATTCAACTTGACATTAAAATAATTCCATTTCGCGTCCACGAGTCTTCGCAGAAATATTGATAATTTGCTTTCGCAATTTTTCTGTCTCTCTCACTTATACACGTAAAAACTGAGCGCAGGCAAGTAGCCGGGAAGAGAAAAGAGATCTCTCCTCGTTGGGGATTCTGGTCTCGCGAGTTTTTATCCACTTTCTTACCTCCTCCTCCCACTCTCGGCCCAGCCTCGGTTAAAAGGATTTATTTAGATTAACCGCGCGCGCGCGAACCCGAGAAAGTGACTAAGTTATTTTTCCTCGCCGTCTGAGAAGTCTAAAGCGCGCCTCGTATACGTATATAAAAAGACTCGAGCTATCTATATATAACTTGTATACAAATGGAATGTGCCTTTGCGGACGATCGCCGATTCGTTTTTCTTCTCTCGGAGCGAAGCACTTTTACTCTCCGACCGAAATCGTTATTATTTAATTTACCAAATGCGCGTGGCCGGCGTAGAATCTCGATTGCGGCTTGATTTATACGTGCGCGTTATTATTATACGCGTAAGCGATTTCGCCGCGTCTACTATTCCCTGAACATTCAACGCGAGCATACAGATAGAGCATGGACGGAAAAAAAATCGTAAACTCTTTTTGCACCCACAAACCATCCAAAACTAATTGCGCTCATGCGAGCCAACGGAAATGAATAAAAATAAAAATGGACGCGTAAAAGAAACGAGGAGAAAACGGCTCGAGTCCCAAAAGAGTGCTAAAAGTGTATATAACATATATTACGCAGTGTCTCGACGTAACTGCCTGCAACGTTGCGTCTCTAAATAAATGTTTATACGATATCATGAATAAAAAAGTGAAAAACGATGATGGATTTATGGACATCGTTACTGCGCTAACTCACGCCGCTATATATATTGACATCGACGCGCATCGAGCTCCAAGAGAGAGAGAGAGAGAGAACGAAAGAGAGTCTCGAGAGTCTGGTGAAAAGCAGTAAAATAAAGAAGAGGTAAGCGCGGGTGTGGAAGGGATAGAGAAAAAAAAGTTTCAGCTCTCGAATATGCAGGCTGTCTTGTTCGCTTGGCTTGACGTATTATACGCTCCCTTCTCTCCTCTCCATATACACTTTGTACCTCTTTTCTCTATGATTTAAGAGTGTCTGTATCACTCATAAAGTGTACATATAGATCTCGAAAGCTTGCGAACGAGAGAGAAAGAGAGAAAGGGAAAAAGAATCGTCGGACGAGATAGAGCAGTATAAGACGAAAAGAGGGGAGGAGGGAAGGGGGTTAGTAGAAAAAGGGTGAAATTTAATTACGCGCTCAGCTCTCGCGCGCAGGTGTCGATAGGCTATAAATAATTGGCCTTTCGAGTGCGAGACAGTCTCTCGGTATTATTTTATTTTTATCATCTCTCTCCTCTCACCTCGTTTTCTTTTTCTTCGCGCGCGTTTGCATCGTGTGCGCGCGCAGGGCGTATACGTGTGTGCCGCTGCTGCTGCAGTGCTTTTTCGCTCTGTCTCTCTCTTTCTCTGTATCTTTATTTATTTTTTTTTCTTTGCTTCTTCCGAGCAATATATTTTATACATCGCAGCCGTGTTTTCCATTCTTTTCTTCGATTGTCGCGAGCGTGCGCGTACTTAGCTATATGTATACGGTTAATATATTATGAAATATTCGTTGCAGCGCTCGAGCCGAAAATGAAAGAAAAAATAAAATAAAATGAAATAAATAAATTGAAGAACACAAGAGTATTATATTTATCGTCGCTAGGCAATATTTGTGAGTCTGCTCACGATTAGAATTGAAATTGATATCAAGCTGAAATTATTACGCTCTCCAACGTATGTGTAGTGTGTACTCTACACACACACACACACACACACACACACACATTGCGCATGTGTATTTATATGAATACATGTGCGTTGAAGATATTGCTGCGGCGCGCGTTACTTAAACTTTATAATACTTATACTCGTCGTCGTCGCGGCCAACGACTACTGCTACCACCACCACCAACAGCCAAAGTACTGTGTATATACGAGGATGCGAGAGCGAGTATTGTACGTGACGTCGGGCGCATATATAGAAGGTGCGGGACGTGATTCGCAAGCTACAGCTGGAGCTGCAGTGCAGCAGCAGCCGCTTCGCGTCGTATCCGTTCTCTTCAACTTTCAACTGTTTTCCCAGCGCACATATGCGTACGTACGTATACATCGTGTAAAGAGAGGGAGAGAGAACGATTTTAATATGTACCTGTTTTCGAACGACAAAACGACCTTAAAAAGTTTCATCTGCTCGAGCGAAATTTGTCTCAATAATATTAACTCTATTTGTGCGTGACACGAGCTTTTCACTATGTGTAAAACGTGATGCGCTCGTGCTCCGACGGACGCAGAACAAACAAAGAGTACGAACTGTCTGACTTTTGACGAAGGGTATGATCGTTATACAAAATTCAATATTGAGGACTAGAAAATATAGATAGGTGAACAATATTTAGTTATAAACAAATATTGGTATATAAGGTTTATGATGTTGTTTCGTCAGCGTGAATGGGAGAAAAATAGATTTGATAAATGTAAGATTTGCTCATGAATGATTATTTCTCGTCCAAACTTTTTCTTCTTCGATTTTTTTATTATAAATAATCCGTCATATCAATTAGAAGGCCTGGCGAAACTTGCAAATGAAATAGCATCTAATTCTTTATGTCTATTCATGGACTTGAAATAAAAAATAAGTATTTTCAACTTTGATATATCTAAGATATTTTTTTCTCGACTCCTATGGTTGTGATGATCACTGCGCAAGAACTCTAAGAGGCGCTTTAAATTATTTTATACGAAAATGTCCCCGAGAATCGTCGATGAAAGCATTATTTAACACCAATTGGGTTGAAAAGAAATCTGAAAATGTACCGATACAGAATGGATCAGATGGTATTACTTGTGGCTTGTACATCATTAAGTATTTAGAAAAAAAAGTTTTCAATGCATCTGGGCTTTGTAAGGAATAGGAATCATCCTTTTCGGCAGCTGGGTCATCCAAAGCAGTAGTCGAACTCTAAAATATTAAAATAACGAGGCAATCATTCGCTGAACATTTATTTGCCCATTTAGATAAAATAATTATGCTGTGAATGAACAATTCTTATTGTAAATTTTCAAATGAAAATGATCAGATCACGTTGAAACTATCGAATGCAAAAAACTGGAACCATCTAAAGGTATCTATGGAGACAAAAATATGAACTGCGTAGGAGTGTTTTGAATCGAACTTTGGCGATAAGCCCAACCCAATGCTGTCATAGATCGGAGGTTATATAATCGATCGTCGCGATTCAACCGACTTTGGAGTTGTAAAGAGAAAAAATACTCACCATCGCGGCGATCGGTGGCAGTCGATCGTTAAAAGGATGCTTGGTTGATTTTCCGATTCCAATTGATAAAAAATTACTTAGTAAGTCAGTCAATATAATGTAAAATTGTTGGCATTATGCAAAAGAGTGTAAGATACAACATACAACCTGCCCAGATTGTCACCGCAAATGGCATAAGACCGATGCTCCTATTACTCAGATATTAATACAGATAAAGAGTCTGCAATAAATCCAGCATGAAAACGACTAAAAATTAGGACAGCACTTGTATGCAGTGACTGCTCACTCAAGAAAATGGTACCTTACTTAAGAAAATGGATTTACTTAATGTTAAAGTATTGCCATTTTTCTATTGGTTTTCGACTATTTTGGCCAAACACCATCTAGCGGTCACTTGTGAACTTTATTTCGGTACAAATAGTCAAATTAGGTTAAATGTGAACTTATTTTATCAATGAAATACTATGATAGTGAAAACAGTTGTGTCGTTTACTCGAGCTGGAAAAGTGTGCGAGCACTAAATACAATTTTTTAGTGGAAAAATACTCACATCGAACGAGTTCATTTTATTCATGCGTCAGCTTTTCTCAGTGACATAGAATTTTTTATATCGGCAATAACGTCGCAGATCGTGATAGACGTGTATCACATATTAAACGAATATTCATTACATTTTAATATATTTTCAAGGCACGCATTTTGCATTTATCGTATCAGGTTAAAAAAATCGATCCTCTGCAAAGTAGCGCGTGGAGGATACTTGTTGCTTTCTTTTGCTCTCGCGTAAATGCAATTTCTCTCTCTCACTCTCTCCCTCGCTCTCTGCAGTAAACCTTTATTTCTTTTGAGTGCTTTCTTCATTCAGCAATTTTGATGCAACTCGTGTTTGTGCGCGGACGAATTAGAATATCGCTTTATGAACAAAAACAAGCCCAATTTGATAACGCAAAAAAATTTGAGACATTTATCTTATCGAACACAATTATTCCACACATTTCGATAAAGAATATAACAAAATACAGTCTTTTTTTATGAAACCCAATAATAAACCTATGATTTATGTTTTCTCTATAGAAGCAGGAGAAGCAGCAGCAGGTCAGAAGGCTGGATCACCTGCGTGGTATGTCGTCTGGTGCGAAGCGACTCGTACAGTCGCTTCGCGGGCGTAACGTCACTACCAGCAACAACAGCAGCAGCAACAACAACAATAACAACAGCGGCAGCAATCATCACCTTCATCAGCATCATCGCAGCGGCAGCGGCTCCTCGCACGACATCGGCGGCGGCGCCTCGGCGAGCACGAGCGCGACGCGCCTCTTCGATCGCTACGACAGCGGCCACGAGCTCGACGAGATATCCGTCATCGGTCGCTCGGGGCCCGACGATTACACGGCCGCCGCGACGACGCCCACGACCCCCTATCATCAACAGCAGCAGCAGCAGCTGCATCATCATTATTCTAGCGGTGGCGCTGCGCCGATTTCACCCGCGGCTACTGTCATCGGTGGCGTCGGTGGCGGCTCGAGCCTCGGCAGTGTCGGCCTCAACAAGCAGTATGACAGCCGCCAGACGCTCTACAGCATCGCCGGATCGATGCCCAACTCGCAGGCCAGCGGCGCCGCCGGCAACAACAGGCTCATCACTCCTGCTGGTGAGTTTTCGCACGAGAGAGATATAATGCATATATAATAATGTATATGATTCGTATAAGTTTCCACGTCAACGATTATTTGGCCCCAACGAAATACGACAAAGAGATTCTATCTATTCTTGACTTATAAAAAAATGTATCACAACTCGAAGAGAAAATAGCGAGATTTACGGCAAAAATTGAAATTGAATTGAATATTTTCAGTATCTGATATCAATGATTATCAGATAAGTCATCAGCAGGCTCTTCTTTCACTCTGAAACGGATTTAATAAGATTAATTATTATGTTGAAATAATTTCAAACTTTTGCGCTCATTAAATAACAATTCCCTAACAGCATAGTTAAATATACCGTTGAATTCCATGTTTCTCACTTAAAATGCCGTGAACGATAAATTTGTTATGTTACACATCAAACTAACTAAGCGGAAAATAATATTCATAAATCATGATATAAGCACATACTATTGGAGGAATTACATTCTACCTCGTGAATAATTTTACCACAAATAGAAATTAAACATTTTTAATATCGATTGTACCACTCTAAAAACATAAGTAAATCTATATAATTAAGCTTTCCCTTGTCCGTAAATGTAATAAATATACTAATGGATACAGAAAGCGTGTAAAGCTCGTCGTCGTCGTTGTCAAGTTGCGCGCAATGATCACGTGCCTCCGCGCGAGGCTATAATGCATATAAGCTGCTCGCTGCTCTCTACGCGATGTGTATATGTCTGTGTATATACAGCGAGCTCGAGATATTATACATAAGGTGCCGTCCATTATGCCAACTGCGCCATTAGAGAGCTCGGCAGCAGCACCTGACGCGCTGCACCCTCTAATTGTCAACTATTTATTTTCTCGAGAGAGAGGGAGAGAGAGAGAGAGGTACCAGATGTTACTGCCTCACAGTCTGGCCACTGTTTACAGTGCTCGGCGGCTGTTGCGGGGTCATTAATTTTTCTGTCTCTCTTTCTCGTACTTACAGCCTAATACTACTCCACTACTACCCCGGCACACATATGTACACGACCGCGTCTTTATATTTATTATAACTCGTATACGACACGAGCGCAACAACATATTGGCCTCCGTGTTTACGAGTTGCAGCGAGACAGGCGGAGTTGGAAAGAAAAAAAAGGGAGACACGTGTGTTTGTGTGTGCGGAGCTTTAGCTGCTGCTGCCAGTACGTCGCATGCGAGTCGAGCGTTATTGTACTTGCGAGAGCTTGCGAGAGATGCATCGCGGCGCTGCGCACCATGCATGCATACTTGTGGCTAGTTTTCTTGAAAATACGAGCGCCGAGGCAGCGCCGCCCATCAGTAGGATACACGAGACAGTCGCGGGGGGATTTTTTAATCGTCGTAATTTATAGTTATTCTATATTCATTTATGGATTTATTCATCTCGTCCGTTGGGAATATACAAATTAGTTCCGCGCGTCGGAGTTTTGCTCCGCTCGACGGCGTCGGAGATCTTTCCTTTTTTTTTGCGTGCCCAAAGCACAAAAAAGCAACTCGCATACGCACATGTATATTCGTAAACAAGCACGACGAGCTCGCGCGACACACGCGAAAAAGAAGAAAGATAAAGAGGCAGGTATACGCAAGAGCGTCATGGTCTTTTGCCGCAAGTATGCCGAGTACGCGAGGAAGGAATGTCGAAATTCGCTGCCCCTCCTTTGCATCGCGTGAATAATTTTGTTTGAAAAGACGATGACGGCGTTCCTCGGCCGGCCATTATATGTAAATCATACTCGTAAAACGGTATAGGTTTTATGCGTGGAGCGTAAATATTTTTTTTTAAAGCCCGAATTTGTATTTTAAACACAAATTTTGTAAATCCACCCAGTTAAAAATATTTCCAATGATGTTTATGTAAAAGTGGAAAAAAATTTTTTTCTTTACTTTGTTCTCCACTTCATTTGCGATCGAAAATAGAAATCTTTTTAAAACTATGCTGTACTTATACAATTATTTTAACTTTGCTACTTGCAGATTTACTGGTACAAGTACTCGCCATCTAGCGGTAGAGGCTGGCTTCAATTGTGATTGAATTCTAATACATTTTTCGAGTAATTAACTCAAAGAAGATACATCAATATTAAAGAAATAATTATTTTAAATATTGAGGCATAAACTTCATTCAAGTTCATGCATTTTTATGTAGTTCATGTAAAAAAATAAATCAGAATTTACAAATTAATTTTTGACGAAGATTTCATGAAAAAATATCTCAAATAAAATTGGGTATCGGTTACTTTAATTTTAATTTCCAATT
The DNA here is from genome assembly GCA_902732785.1 of Trichogramma evanescens. NCBI lineage: Eukaryota > Metazoa > Arthropoda > Insecta > Hymenoptera > Trichogrammatidae > Trichogramma > Trichogramma evanescens. The sequence goes on along the minus strand of CACVKI010146227.1, from coordinate 147,877 downwards.
TAACATGAACTATGGATTAAATTGTTTCTTTAAGCTGACTATAGCGATATTTGGATATATTTGACGCGAGTCGTTGGCTAAACGAACCGCACGTCATAAAGTCAGAGAAGATACGAGAGAAAGAAAAGAAGAATCCGAACAGTTTTTACATTGTATCATTATGCGAAAGAGAAAAAAAATTAAAGAAGAAAAAAAATCGTACGTTTAATCAGCCCGCGGCAACTTCAAATTGTTTCGCCAGTATTCGCTCTGTACAGTGCCAGCTAATTTTTTTCTTTCTCTCTCTCTTCGAGGAATGAGAACCGCGAGCAGAACCGCGTGTATTATATACATGAAAAAAGTGAAGAAAAAAGTGAATACGTACGTACGTTTGACCATGCATCTGCCGTTGACGGGTTCGTTATTACCGTTACATACGCGTGTATGTTCACGAATATGTGTGTCTGTGTGCTTACGACGTGCATATATTGTTTATGCGTATGCTAGTGTACGTTTGCGTGCGTCTAGGAAAAAACCTGCACATTTTCTTTTCGTCCATCAGACAGCGGTTGGGATATTCATTTCTCTGTTCCGCCTGAGCTCTTTTCCAACGTAACGTGCGTTTATGGGAAAAACAAACAAAAAATCATAAACGCGTGTTACACGCGTATGATAACAAATTTGTACAAGCATTAATAAAACTACAAAAAAAAGTTTCTTTATAATCGACTTTCGTCATGTTTGATATGTCACCTTTTGAGCTCTAATATGTTAATCGCTATAGCTGCTTTTACAAATAATAAATATAATTTGCACATATTTATACTTTCTCACACGCCCAAACACACACTCATGTTCATATATATAAATATAATAAAAAAAGTTTCCTCGGCCTGGAGTGTCGCCAATTAACGCCTGCTGAATCCCCAAACGGCTACAATAGACAAAAGAGATGGGGAGAGAAATTGAGAGAAAGAAGAGTAAGAGTAAGGGAGTAGAAGAGAGAAACAGACAGAAAGGAGTAAAATTAAATTCGCTCGCTTTGACTGAACTTTTGTTTAAGTTGCCAACATATACTCTATAGGCTTTCTCCTCGCTCGAGGTCCACAAGTTGGTTCTTTCATTTACTTTATCGCGCGCGCCCAACCAACC
>CACVKI010146227.1:105175-146732 GCA_902732785.1 Trichogramma evanescens | reverse complement strand
CCCCCCCTCCGCACATACATACACGGCTCGCTACGTTATACCTTTGGGGGATCTGATTGTTCATCATTGTAGTCTTTCTCTTTCTAGTGCGACTTTTTAACCTCTTATAAAATTTGCCGTTGAAAATTTGCGCTAATTCTCGTCGGGCAATTATTATTTTTATTATAGCCATCGGGATGATGGGTAATCCTCATAATCTCATCGCAAATGTGAAAAATTACCGAAATTACTTACGGTGCTATTTTCTTTACCAGCATCTGAATCTGAATTAATTAATTCTCTTCATAATGTGTTGTAGGTCGATTTAATCTGTAGAAAGATCGAGTTCATGACTGAGAGCCTTTTTCAAGTAAAAGCTGCGATTAGAGCACTGGCCTCGTGTTTTATGTATTTTACTTTTTCAGTGAAATAGGCCTAATTTATATTAATTCAGGACTTATCTAAAAAAAAAAATTTTAACATTACGAAGAGTGCAAAAGGAAAGATAGACACGAGTCGTGACGAAAAAACAAATGCATCTCTCGAGTACTCACACGAATGTAGTATATCAGGTCAACAATATTCTTAATTAAATTTACTGCCCCGCGCGCAAAACGAACACGCTACCGGACGTGTTTCTTTCTCTCGTCATCTCGTTCATCCATATTTATCAGTGGACGAGACGTACAAAAGCTTTAAAAAAACTCCCGAAGTATGCAAAATGCAAAATAAAGAGAAGAGAGTCAGTAGCCAAAACATAAAAAAAAAAAGATGAACACAAGCCAGAAACTGAAACAAAAGTATACGAACACTTTTGGCTCGTTCAAAATGTTCGAGGTCTTTCTCGCCCCTCTCCGAAGTTTATATATAAAGTATATCCTCTCACCTGCAGCAAAGGCTGAATCTCTAATCAACTGCCAGCTGCCAGGTAATTGAGACTTTTCTCTGTTTCTCTCCTTCGTTTTCTTCCTTCCTATAAATATATATAAGTCACGATTCAACGGTCTTCCTCCCCTCGTTTGGCCGCTGTCGAAATTAAGAATATCTTTAATTAAGCCTGAATTGCTGCCGCTCTGGGCGTATATATAAAGCAGCAGCAGCAACAGCAGCACGAGTTTCCCTCGGCGACGGGGCGAAAAAGTCCAAAGTTGTTTTTTTTTTTTGTCTCCATCGGCTATGCGTTCCGAAAGAGAGAAAGAGTTTTTCTTCTGGACATTGATCAATGGGTCGCGCGAACGAGCTACATGTATACAATGTATGGGAATTTGTTACTTTTCTTTGTCTAACTTGAAAATGTATTTCGAAAATCCAGTAAGGACGACCTTACCAGTCTTGAGCGGTGAAATAGATATTGATGTATTATTCAGAACAAAAAAGAAAATGTACAGAAAAATCTCATTTATTTATGTTGAATGTTTGCGAATCGCTGGGGTAGGGGTATGCCTCAATATTACGGTAAAAATCCAATTTGCCTCGAAGTGCGATCAACCGATCGATTTCATAAAGCTTATTAAAAATGATATCGATTGCTCACAAACTGTGTACCATCGAGATTCGAGCGACGAGTTGATTGTTTTTCCCACTCATACCTCGGTACGGACGATAGCTAATGTACCCATAAAATTTGCGTATTATTCGTACATAGGTATATGGCCGCGTTTAGATGGTCGTACGTCACAAAGTAGTTGCCGCGGCGCGGATCTGCTGAGTTGACACTTGCGAATAGCCCCCGGGGACTAGTTGCAATGCTATGTGTATGTGCGATTGCAGCTGGAAACAGATTTTCCCGACTCTCGGTTGGCGATAAATTATGACTCTCTTCTTGCTCTCTCTCTCTCTCCTTCTCTTTCTCTCGCCTAATATATATAGACACATACATATATTCGTGAAAAATTATAGCCCGTGGCCGTGTGCGAGTTACTGTTTTTATATGTATAATAAAAGCAATGCATCGTCCACGTCCGGGTCTCGGCCGCGCGGTATCGAAAAATCTCGACGCGCAAAAGCAAATGCAGTGGCACTTCGATTCAACGAAAATCTTCATTGTATAGAGATCGTTGAGTAAATTAAATTTCATTAACCTCTGAAACGGGTTCGAGGACGAAAACATTGTCTGAGATTGAGGTTTATTCGGTCCGTCCGTACCTGCTGTATTCCAAGTAACGTGATTTCGACCTTGACTCTAAGAACGCAAAACGAGTCTTGTGGCAGTGTTGACATACATAAATACAAACAAAATCATAAATAACTTATAATAAGATATATAACTTATTTCATTGATAATTAATTTTCTATAACGAGTTTTTCGGAAAAGGACTTGTCGCCACCTTGCGATGAACTCTAAGAGGAGACGTTTTAATAATAAAGATTATGTAATATCATTAAAATAAATGAAGAGATTCATTAGAATAAACAAAATCGAGTTACAGATAATATTGGATAATATATTATTATACATTTATATAATTATTTTTACTTTTTCACTTTCGGATTTACACGTAATGGTACTTGCCATCTAGTGGTGCAGGCTTAAAGTTTTATTATCGAATTTTAAAACTGGTCTAAATCTCATGAAACAATTACTTTGTCAATTTCTGGTCATTTAAAGTCTGCTTAATATTTTTAATGTAATTGTAACAGAAAAATCACCAAAAACAAACCAATTAGTGGTAAAATATTTTAAATGGTCATTTTTTGACAATGGACTATTATCAAACTTTCATGCTTTGTAAGTTATAATGTGAATGTAATTTTACAACTCTCACATTAAATATTACATGTACGGTACTTCGTTAGAACAACTTTGTCCTGTGGAACAGGTGTGCGGAACGTCTTTTAACAATTGATTCGTTAAAAATCAAGAACTAAGGAGTTTAAAAGTGAATGAAATATGACACTACCCATAGCATTGCCAAATGCTTCCTCGCTCAAGAATACCTTACTGTCCAATGATCCTGGCTTAAGAAATATTTTTTACTTATTAGAATGATGTATTCTATCGAATACACACGATGATCTCGGTAAATACAGTGTTACATAATTTTTCGTCGCTGAATTAAGCCGATTTATTTATTTCGTTATTTGAATTCACTATATAAAAGTTCGTTACACGAAGGTTCCACTGCATATTTATTGTAGATAGACTACATAAATCTGATGTAAGAGGGTGAAAAAATAGAGCACGAGCAAGAAAAAGAGAGAGAGCTAGTTAACGCCTCTCGAACTTTCCTGTTATTACTATCTCCAAAAACGTGCTAAGGGATAAAATGCCTCGGGGCTTTGCCTCGTTCTAGCCCCGATTGTTCGCTCGATCGGAAGAATAACACCGATCGTATCCGTATGTATAGCTCAAAATGTGATTTGATTTTCGCTATTTCGCTGCAAGAAGTTCCACAATTATTTTTTTATCGAGCGTGCGCGTGGAAAGCTCTCTCGCCTACCTCGTGTTTTTGCAGTTCCGTTTTTTCCCTCCCGGAAAAGTTGTTTTACCATTAGTCAAATAACTTAATTACACGAGCTGCGATCGAACGTATGTATAGGAAGCAATGAATTACGGAAGTTTTTTTTTATCCCTCGCGTAATTACACCAGTATACCACGTACACTAGTTCGTATACCGATCGACGAAAGGAATGTCATTGTCTCCTCTCTTCGAAAAGTGGAAGCGATAAATAAAGCGCGTTATATACCTTTTGGCGCGAGCGCGGGCACGTGCACGGGTCGCCCTCACGGCGCACTTTCCGCGCGAGCGCGAGCTGAAAGCTCATATACACACTGTATACCGTAGAAGCTACATCTAGGTCCGCGCGCGACTCCCTTTTCTCCCTCCGCAAGCTCGTGTGTGGCACCTAGTGGATTAAAAGTTACTTTTGTATTTTCAAGTTGTTTATGGCCGGCAATTAAAGTGAAGTATTTGCTGCTCCTTAAAGTACCCGTACTTCCTGCGCGGGTTATAGTGTCCTGTGCACGACACATTTAAGGCACAAACATACACAAACACAGTTCGAGACAGCTAGAGAGAAGGCTCGAACTGCTGTAACAACTTTACATCCCTTCGCGCGCTTTGATAAATAGATCGATTTAATTCACAAGCCTAAGTTGCTTCTACCGCTGCTTCTGTGTTAGTGTGTGTATATGCGAGCGCGGAGTATTCACGGGCAATTTCTTCAATATAATCCCTGCGCTTGCAAAAGCAGCTTCGCGTCTTTTTATTTATTACATGAGCGCCGCATACTTATTGCTCTTTACCTCCAGCCACATCGTGCATAAAAGAAAACCGCTGCCACTACATTGGCAAAGAGCTTCCTTCTAGAAATATGATTATTTTTATTTTCAAGTATTTTAAAATGCTAATAAAATTAGACGTTGAAGTACTTGGATTTTTTATCACAAAATAAAGCTTGACTGATCTTTTTTAGCAATCAATGTGCAAATATTTCAAAAAATATTTCAACCCTTCAAAAAAGCCGAAAATTCTAAAATTTCAGATAAATAAAAAATGTGTGTTTTCAAAAGTTTATATAGGTTTATAATTGTAGAACAGATATTCAATTTAGTGAATTATTGCATGTATATTTTATTATTCCTGTTTATTATTTACGTTACCGCTAAGTCTACTAGTATACTTCGAGGTAGCACACTGTACTATAAGAAAATGACTCGTTACACCCCTTTCTTTCGAGTACACTTGACACTTTCAATGTATGGACGTCAATTCATTTTATTGCGTTTAATCTAGTTTTTTATCCGCTTAAAAACCAACTACATTAGGAGTTCTGTCTATGAAAAATTTACCAAAATGGAATTTTTAGAAAGCGAATATAACAAAATCGGTAAATATTGTTTGAAATCCTATGGATCAAACTAATATTTGTTATTATAGTTATAGTTGCAAATGGTATGCAATTTCACGAAAATCTCAACGTTTGATATTAATAGCATCCAGTAATAAATCACTTAGTCCATGTTTTTTAACTTCTGGAAAATTAAGTCCACTTTGCATGGAAATTTTTGCAGGAGTGAGTCATCTATTAGTTGAATCAATTTATTTCTCAAAGTATAAATGAACTCATACCTTATTTTCAGACTTTGAAGGCTTCTTTAACTTTAATATCGGTGTTTTCAGCAATAATCTAAGAACAAATTAATTTCAAGAAGATAAAGAGTAACAATCGAATAATTGCATAGTAACCTTTGTTTCACTGTACCGGCGCATGATGAAATAATGTTATCAATAAATGCTGAAGCTCCTACTAAATATTTCTTTAAAAAATTCGATGGTGCCCTATTCAATATCAAGTTGAAGGTTCCCGTACAACCTTTCAGAAAATTATTCAGTAGAATAATTGCACCGGTTTAACGTTCTTCGTCTTATATTAAAATTGAAAAGCACAAAAACCGATAAAACGTTATGCGTTACCCACATTAACGTCTTATTTTCAAGACACTGCCGTGGACATAAATACCCACAATTCCGCATTATAAAATATAAAATGCGTTTAATTTTGCGCGACCGAGCAGCGAGTATAATATAAACCTCACGCTCGCGCACAGGTTTGATTAGAATTAATTGGCCTCGGCGTAAGCGACCAAGCAATAATGCATCAGCGGTCGCGGTATCGCGTATAATAATAACGCATTTTATGCGTATTATACACCTTTTATATACACTTTTCCGACGGCAGCTGCTTTACAACGAGACGACGTCGCCTTGGCGGATGATGATGGCCTGCGCGACGTCGTCGTCGTCAGTTTTTTTTTTTTTTTTTTGTATAGAGATGTGCGTTCGCAAAGTTATTCATAGTCCTCCGACGCGGTGGCGGCCGCGGCAATGCCGTCTATGCTGCTGCTGCTGTGTGCCCGCGCGCGCGCGCATATAATACGGCGAAAGTGGTGTATTACCGGCAATTTTTCTCTTACGCGGCCTTCATCTGCATTTATTGCGGATGAGGCCTTAATGAAAAAGCGTCTGTGCCGTTGCTGCGCCATCGTGATGTCCTCTTTGCTCTATTTTTTCAATACAATAAGCTATATAACTAATGACAAAAGAAGCTACCATAAATTTAATGGGCTAAAAATCGATTGTTTATACAGAAATGCACCTACAAAAAAAAAGCGTAGGAAGGCTTTGCGCTTTATTTTTATACATTATATTTTCCAAGGAGCAGAGCTTGAAACTTTTTTTCCTCCCGCTTTTATACACACACACATACACTCGCACGCTGAAGGAGCGAAAAAGTATTTAAGTATCGCCGAAGCAAGTAAGAGAAAGCTGTTAAAAGAAGTGCCTCGCGCGCAAGCAAGAGCAGGAAGGGAAAGGCTAACTTATTGCGTGTAATCCGTGCTCTGCCACCGAGACGTATGTCGCCTTGAGAATAAAGAATCACAAGCGCAGCAGTATCTCTCTCTCTCTCCTCTAGTGCTTCTACTGCTGCTGCTTCTATGTGTGTGCGTGTTTGCAACTTTTCGCATTCGCTCCGGATTAATCTCGAAAAGTAAGGAATTTTCCCTACTTCATCATCTCCTTCTTCTTCGTCTTAATATTTTTTTTTAGTCGCCGTCGTCGTCGTCGTCGTCTTCTTCTTGCTTGCCGCTGCTGCTGCTTCTTCTTCGTTTTATTATATGAAATACGAAACGAGCGCGTAATTCATTTGAGCAGGAGGAGTATAAAATATTAAGTTATATATGTGTTAAAGTCCGGGAGAGAGAAACGTGCCGAGAGCGACGGTAAAGTATTAACGCCTAAGATGTTTTCTTCTTTACGGTTAATTTAGCACCCCGAGTCTCTCTCTCACTCAGCCTGTGTGTATGTGTGTGTACGCGTCTTAGTCGGTACATATATATTTGCCTGGCATAAAGTATATACATAAATTGTAATTCATGAATTCAGCCGTCAAAGTTTGTTTAATGGAAATTTACATTCGTATACGATATACACACAATATTTTCAGTTTCCATGCTATACTATGTATGCGTATACATGCAAGTGTATGTTGTATACACTCGAGCTCTAAGCAGCCGAAAACCATTTCGTTTTCATTTTCTTTCTCTCTCTCTCTTCTCTCTCTCTCTCGCTCTGGTGTATCCATTATGCGATTTCCGCCGAAACGGGTTTACGCGCGTTGATACTCCACAAAAGTTTTCGCTCGCTGTACCCCGGCGCACCAGAGAGTTGCAGTATTAATCAACGTTCGACGTTAAACAACGTTATCCACGCACACATTGCTCTTGATCAGATTTGCACGTAGCTATATATAGCTCAGCTCGATGCGGCATGTGTATAAGTTGGCTCGCGCGTGCTGCACCTGGCACGTACAGCAACAGCAGCAGTAGCAGTACTGGCGGCGGCTCCATTGAAATTTTGCATTTTCTTTGATCTCTTATCGAGCTTCTCTATGCGTACACTCCTTCTCTCTCTCTCTCTCTCTGTCTTTTTTTTTCTCTCTTGGCATTATATACTCTTGTGCTTGCGAGGCTTGACACGTGTGTGTGTGTGCCTGCGCGGGCTTGTCTCGTGTCGGGTTATACACTGTACACACTGTATATAATACCCGTAAGAAAGAGAAGCGTTTGTGAAAGTTGCAGGCAAGCATCAGCAGTCGAGTTGTCCCTGGGGAGAGAGTGCAAAAAAAAAAAAAAAGAACGAAGAAAGCGAAAAAGCGAAAGAGAAGGAGCAGAGAGGAGGATGAAGGAGAGAAGAAATGCAGTTCATATGGATTGACGTATCTTATATACACACACATACGTACGTATACGCGAGCGCGTTTTACACTGATTTATGGAACTGTGCCAGCAACTGTGAAAGCTGTATTTATAAATCAACCCAAAAACGTTAGAGAAGGAGAAAGAAGTTACATATATATACACGCGCGGCTGACTGTACGTTGAGCTTGACTACCATTGAAGTCGCTAGTATAGCACTTGTATATTGACGCGTATAAACGAAGCCGTTGACAATATATACAACGTAAAATGCATACGGCCTCTATACAGATGGGTGACAGGTTAATCTCCCGCCTTTTTCATCTTCTCTCCTCTCTCTCTCTCTCTCTCTTTAATTTCCCGTTTTGTTTTTTATCGTTTTCGCCATCTTGCATGAAACTCGTTTCCAAAATCAGTCACCGATATACACACCCCATATCGTACACAGCCGCGCGAAGGTACTCTCTCGTAAACGCGCTTATATAGGTAGGCCAAAATGTGAGTGGTAATCAAACGCGCTTGCACGCTCGCACTCATTTGCATTAGCCCACCGTACGTTATTTGTCGTGAAAGTTAAACTTTCCGCATACTTCGGGGGGGGGGGCGCATTTCCTGTCTGTGTATGTATACCGGCCGCGCGCGCGTATATTATATTAAACGCGCGTACACCTCAAAAGTGGTGGTGGACGATCGATCCACGCGTGCATGTATAAATTCATATCTGCGTGTAGATACATAGGAGCTTCTGGGCCAACTGGGCCAAAAGTTATTTGCCATGGCGCGCGCTAAATACTATATCGAAAATCGCTACGTGCGTACTTTCTCTCTCCCTGCGCAGCTCACACGCAAACACACGCACACATACTCGACCATCGCACGCACGAATACGTGCTGCATACAGCAAGGGATGGAGATCCGATATTACAGCACGTACGTGTATATATAGTGTGGCCAGCGTGCGCACAGGGGGGCAGCGCCGAGTATATACATAACGTAATATAGGTATTTGTGAACGGAAGTTTAATTAACCATCGCCCTTAGGCCGAGGCGCTGGCAAATATTTGGTCAGGTCATTTACTCCCGGCGAGTCCTTCGTCCTCTCCGCTTCTCTCTCGCTCTCCCGGCTCTTAATCTAACTATATATGCATATATACGGTAACGTTACATGCGCACATACATACATGCATGCGTACACTGGAGCGAGAGAGAGAGGACGTACGGTGCGAATGAGCGTGAAAATTGCAGCGCTTACATATTTATGCATTATTATGAACTGACGCCGTGAGCGCGTCGTTAATGTAAGCGTACATATTTACGAGCTAGAGAGAGAGAGAGAGAGAGAGAGAGAGAATCATAATTTCTTATATGCGCGAGATGGGGAATATTACGAATGTTATATTACGCGCGTCCAGAGGGAGTAATCAAAGAGACACGACGTATACTATAGAAAGAGATATCGATTCTACATCTAAGCGTGTAATATTACACACGCAATTACATATAAACGATGTATACAATATACTTAAACGCGCTGCGTCTATATCTATTATGGAGTTCGTTTAATCCTATATAGCTCGGGCATATCGTGCAGTTGGTTACAATTTCAGTCACGCCTATAGGACACGGAACGTTACTACTACTACTACTACTACACGCGAATAATTGGGATATTTACTTGCGTTGCGCGCGCGGAGAAATGAGCAAATTCCGAATTCGTATATTACGTATTATGCCGCGTATATATGTGTAATAACGTACAAAACGCGCAGGCTTAGCGAGAGAGAGAGAGAGAGATCGACTGCGTATTATATATACCCGCGTACCACATGTATTATTTATACATTACGTTGGGTGAGCTATACACACACGCGCACGTAGTCAGGCGCAGGTAAACATGAATTATCGTCGCTCGGCTCCTTGGAATACTAATAATCCAGATCGCAATGTATAATATGTTCGTGCCCTAATCAGTGCTCGCCTGCCTCCCTCCCTTTTCCACTCTCTGTCTACCCGGCGGCTAACGAGGCGAATTGAATAATTATATACACTTTGAGCGTGGGTCGCGCCGCGCGTAAACGCGTCCGCAAAAAGAGCGCGCGACTGCGACTTACTAAACCGACGTACACCACGATAATAATAGTCGCGCAGGCCTACGACGGAACATATTCAAAAATTCATGATGTGCAAACTGATTATGGTAGTATATATAGGTGCGCTTGGTATATAGCCGCTACACCTCGGTGAGAGGTGGGATGGGAGGGGAATGGAGGAGGAAAACAGCGTGGGAAATACTCTCGTCAAATTATTCCCCGAGTCCCGACCGGGTAAAGGCGAGATATGTATATAAAGAGAAAGAGAGAAAGAGACAGACACGGACAGATAGAGGAGAGAGAGAGAGAATCTCTACGTTTTATATCTATAGCTGCAGAGATAGAAATGCTAAATTCTCGCCGACACACACACACACACACACACACACAGTGTTCACTCGCGCGAGCTCTAGCGACCGAGGCTCCGTGCAGAAACGAGGCTGTTGCACTCGACTCAATTAAACGTGAATCGTTCCGCTTTCTCTCTATCTCCGCATCCACCTCGATTTTCCCTAGATCGAACGAAATCGATTAATTCCACGCGCATTACCGCACACACACACACACACACACACACACGTCGATGCAGCGCTTGGGCTTGGCGAACGTTGCAAACTAATAAAATCATCTCGAAATTGTTGTGTGCGCGTGTGTGTCCGTGTGTATCTGCTACTGCCATTACGTACCACAGAGCTCGGGCACGAGAGCATTTGCTGCGCTTTAATATTTTAATTCCTTCATATTCTAGAGTTGAGTCGAGCCAGAGAGAGAGAGAGAGAGAAAGAGAGTGGCTATACCAGCTCCATAGCACGTATTCTACCATTACGTGCTGTACACACACGCGCGCACAAATACAAACTCCATGCGCGCGACCCGGCGGCCTTTGTGCAATATGGTAAAATGACCATCGCGAGCATTAGAGTGTGGCAGCAGCGGCATCGGCGGCCTCGGCCATTGTAAGAGTTCTGCTCCACCCCCTCCGCGCACCGTAACAGCTCGCGTTATATTCCGAGCTGTTTAACCGTGAACGCTTTTAACGATGTTGAACTCGATGATTGCCGGTATTATATTTCGACGAGCGCGCTAACACACGAACATGCACGCACGCACAAAGCTCGCGAGCGCAGTTTGCATAATAATGTACCTGTGTGTGTGTGTGTGTTTGTGCGCCAGGCAAAGTACGGATCTGTATGTGCGAACGCGCACGTTGTTAAGGCATTGTTTTCGATAATAATAAAAAAAAAACAGAAAGAGCAAACAAACAATCGCGATGTGCGCGCAGGGATAGAGACAGTATAATAATAATAATGGGAAAGATATTCGCGGTCAGGGAAAATATAAAATGAAAAAATACAAAGAGAAATCATCGTTCGTTGTTATTATCCGCGCGTTTACGACCACGACGACAACGTCGCGATCCTCGTATATAGGACGTACTATATATATATTCACGAGTGTATAACGATGTTCCGCGAGATCGGGCTCTGCGTTATTACAACGACGCCGAAGTCACATTACTCGCATTTTCGATCGATTTTCTCTCTCTCTCTCTCTTTCACTGCCACCGCTGCATCTTCAAAATATCAGCTCTCCATTATGTATGGATTTTATACAGACGTTTACATTGTCCTCATGCAAATTGTAAAGTTCTCTCTCTCTCTCTCTGAAAAAAAAAACTGGATGGGCTTTTGCAGTTTATGAAAAATTATGAATTCGCGACGGCGAAAAATCAGTATACCTCTCTCCTCGCGCGCGCACGGAGTTCAATACTAATTCCTCTGTAAATATCATATACGTATTACGTACTTCCGGCATACTCGGGATAGTCGTCGTCGTCATCGTCGTCGTCGTCGTTGTTATCTCGAGCTTGTATTGTACAAAAATCGCGCAAACACCGTGTGCGTATATTATACACGAGAGTACCGAGCAGCAGCAGCAGCGTCAGCAAAGGTAATAATAATAAAGATACGCGAAAACGACGACTGTATACGTGCGCTTTTATATACACAAATATATTATTTTGTACACAGCGCGCGGCACACATTCTTATATAAGCGTGCGATTTTACGATCGCCTCGCGCGCGCTAATACCTCCGCAACGAGGGTAGTTTCCTCCCCCTTGCTGCTCTTTGGCTGTGCTGTATATATAGGTGAGCACGCGAGCACTTGGGCCATTAAAATTCACTCGCAAATTTCTAATATTTTTCCTTTAATTATGTATCGCAGGTACATTCGTTTATTATTCAAGATTGAGTTTATAGAGTTTAAAGATTAGTTTTTGAAAAATTTGACAAAATATGGCTGAAGTTTTGAAAGATTATATTCACGTTGAAAAACGTTGGCCCAACTTTTTCGCAAGTTTTTTTCTGAAATTTTGGATAAGTTTGCCTAACTTTTAGAAAACAGCAAAATTTTTAAAAATGTCACCTTGCTCTTATACGGTTCTCGTTACTTTGCCACTTGCAGATTTACAGATAAATTTATTCGCTATCTAGCGGCGAAAGCGGGTAATATGATTAAATTTTCCTAAATTTCATGAGCGATTAACTACAAAAATTATCAACACATTTATTTTCAATAAAAATATTTTTTAAATAAAAATAGTGTGTTTGATTGCATTTAATGAATTTTTAGCATAGTTCAGTTATGATACATTAATTTTCGGCAAAGATTTAATGTAAAAGTACCTCAAATATAATTCAGTGTCGGTTTCTTAAATTTTAATATCTGATTTTACATCAAATGTGCATTAAATTTAAAATTTTCCTTTTTAAATGGTGTAGATGAAGGCGAAACTTTACACACATACACTCGCACTAACAAGAGAGAGAGAGAGATAGATATAAGGTCGCACGTGCATCAAGAATGTATAACATCTACGCGCGCGTGTATGCACATCATCAGAGCAAATGAAAACGGTGAAAATTCGGTCTGCGCGCGCCTCGGCGAGCTGGATCCGAGCAGTTCGTTAACATTTTATATTATACACACACACACATAAACGCAGTTCGTCGTACGGTTCGTATATTATAGCTGCTGCGCTGCTACACGCGCAGTATAGATATAAATATTTCGCGTTATACCGAGGTGCGAGCGCGAGCGGGGTTATAGTGCAGCGCTGCGCGTTATATAACGGGGCGCGGGGGCTGTTAATTGCAGCGCAATGGCAGCAGCAACTCGCTCGCGCGCCAAGTCGAGTTTCAGTGGAAAATCAAGTCTTATAATTCCGCTCTCGCTCTGGCTTTCTCGGCAGTGCCAAGATTTATTATATCTATACGTATGCGTACGCGCGCGCGCGCGAATTTCACGCGCCGTACTACTGCTGCTGCGCTAAATTGCGAGAAATAAAATCGACGCGCTAATTCGAGCGAGTCTTGTTTATTCTCGCGCGTCAAGGCGCGGAGACGGGAGACTATTGCGTTTGCGAGCGAGCGATAACTCATTGCCTCGGTGCGCGTCGGTGTTTCATTGCCCTCGATTTATTTTATTTTTTTTCATTTTTTCGTTTGGAAAAAACTCACGGAGAGAGAGAGATGGAATTTTCTTTTTCGCTCTCTGCAGAGAGAGAGAGCCGAGCCGAGCCCGAGCCCGAGCCAAGCTATCTAGATGCAGATCGGAGCTCATGGCCTATACCTCCACACGATTAGCCCCCCACAAGTATGAGAGAGAGAGAGGGTGGGGGGAGGCCGCCGAGCTCTGGAAAATTGAAAAGTTAAAAGTTGAACGAGCGGGGTAACTTATACATACACTCGACAAGCTCTCTCTCTCTCTCGCTCTATATCGGAGGGTAGAAGCGAGAAAAGCTTTCGAGTAAAAAAAACGAGAGGGTCTTCGATTTCAAGCGAGCGGAGCTGGAAAAATTCAGTCTCTTTCCGAGCCCAGCTTCACCTCCACTACTATGATCGTGTGTGCGATATGCATCGTATAATACAGAGGCGAATATCATTGAATTGTTAACGAGCCGTATGTGTATCCGAGCGCTTTATTCTTTCGAAACGTATACAATACGGCCGCGCGCGAATTCGATATTTCGCTCTCTTTTTTAATGCGGAATAAATAATAAATTTCAAACTCGCGCGCCTACGAATCGTGAAAAATTCGATGATCAACCGAGAGAATAGTTGAGCTATTTTTTGTACGCGTACGTGAGTCTGCGTTTTTATATGGCATATATCGTTTTTCGATCGGACATCGACTTTTTATTATTTTTCGAAAACACTTGAAAACGTATATAATCTTCATCGGGTATATAAACACGCGAGCGCAGACGGCAAAAACTTTCCCATTATTTTTTTCTCTTTTTCACCCTGCCAAATGAACACTCCTATATGGAGCAGTGGGCACATAGGTGGGTATATATATCTAGAAACTGCACAAACTGCTGCAGTGGCAAGTCGATAAGAAAAAGTGATCCTTAGCTTCATCGGCGCGCGCGCAGGGGCGCAAAAAGTGTCTACGGTATCTAACACGAGTCACTTCTCTCTGCTCCTACTGCGTGTTTTTTTTTCTTCCTCTATTTTTTCCACTTCTTTCCACCCATCTCTGTGTAGCTGCTCTCTCTCTCTCTCTCTCTCTCTCTGTCTGCGCGCGCGAAGCCCTCATAACTCGACGGACAGTGTACCAGCAGCAGTCCCGCTTCAGCGAAAAGTCAGCCTTTTCCAAGCCGTGTGGCGCTAATCTCTATCTCTATGCTCTCGGCTAGCTCCTTTTTTACTTTTCTACCGGTTGTCTACGTAAACATTCCGTTTGTGTTCGCCTTTGGGTTAGTCGCTCGTGTACGTGTGTGTTTACTTACATTTACTACTAATACGCGCGCAGCCGGGCTAAAAGATAATAATATAAAAACTCGGCGCGCTTCTCTTTTCTTTCTCCTCTTCTGTTTGCGTTATCTCGTAAATAAATTGCGATGAACTTTTTCAACTGGAAAATAATCCGTATTCACTCGTTTTTCTTCGCGTATCGGTCTATTTGTGGATTCGATTGAAAAGCCATAGCAGCTCCCTTGCGCTACGTGTGTGTGTGCTGTCTAGATTATTGGGCTGTTATAGATGTCCGATAATCGGCTTATTAAATATTGCCCTCGATGACGTCATCGTGCATCGACTCGATTTTTGTCTCTCTTTATTCCCGCTGGTAATCGATCTCACCTTTAGAATTCGATATCTTGAGCTTCTCCCTCTCTCTCCCTTTTATTTATACACGCGCATACGAATGAAGACAAAGAAAAGGGAAGAAATAATTCATGTTTCACGAATGCACCCGAGCACGAACGATTATGCAACGAACTAATGGCAAATTTTTCATTCAGCGAATGTAAAAAAAGGTGGAAAAAAAATGTTCATATATCGACAACGTCATTTCTCGCTCGCGCGCTCGTCTTTCGGAGGAGCATCTGCTGCTCGTTGGTGGTGTGCCTCGACGAAACGGCAGTATAGTGCATCGGGGCGTGTAATTTGCTTATGCATTCGATAAAATACATTGATGACGTTGAGACGCCAGCAGCTCGGAGTTATCTCTTATATATTTTATATATAGCTATATAGATACGCTCGGGGTATGAGGAATTTCTTTTCGCCTTCTAGAAATGATTCGCTCGGGCGACGATTATTTGCGCTTTGCGGCGTGTATAGCGGAATGAGAAAGACGCGGGTATATATATTCTATATTATAGATAGCGCGGCGAAAATCGAAGAAGCTCGGCAAAAAAAAACGAACGAGCTGAATCGAATATGAAATTTCGATAATGCTGGCGTGGCTTCTCTCTATTTTATGCTCATCTTATTTAAATCATTGGACCGTATTTTTTTTCTGCTCCTCTTTTCCCCTTTTTTTTTAATATTCACAATGGATGGCTTCGTTCGAGGTTATATATTATATATATACGGTGTGTATACTGCACTTGTGCGTGCGTGCGTACGGATGGGTGTGTATGCGCACTTGTACGCGTTTCGCTCGCATGTCATGTGCAGACTACTCTTTTACCCGAATCAAACCTAGTGCGCAAAAAATGAAAAAAAAATAAAAAAAAAGAAGAAGCTAGAATCTGTAATAGAGAAAAAATATTACCCCCATGGTATACGTATGTAGGTCTGCGTGCAAAAACCAAAATTTCGCTCTTCGGATCGAACGTATGTGACGCGATCCTGCTCCTCCTCCTCCTGCCACTGCTGCCACGAATAAAAAAACGCACGCACGGAGATAGATCCAAACGAAACACGACGACTACTACCACTACTACTGCGAGACTGTGGATTGAAACAAAACAAATTTTTTTTTTAGCTATACCCGTTGAAGTGCTCGCTCGACTCGTTCCTATTTTTTTTTTTTCATTTTTCTTTTTTTACAATCGCTCTATTTTGGCACATGCTGGTCGAGTGCAGCAGTCGCAGCAGTCGCAGCAGTGGCAGTGGCATCAAGAATACGCACCAGGAAGTCTTGCAAAATGCTAGAATATTCTAAAATTTATCGATCATTCCAATCACGTAGGCTCGTAAATCAAGCCTCTCGCAAATTTTCTCGGCAGGCTAGGCTTGGCTTGGCTGGGTTAGACGCGCACACGTAGCATTCACCTAAAAATCTCTTTCTTCCGTTTCTCCCTCGTGCTCTCTCTCTCTCTATTTTTTCCCCTTTTATTTCTGTTCAATCCAATTCTATATACATCACAATAACACCACCTACACACACGTATACTCATATTATATATCCTCGAGAGATAAAGCACACACGCACGGCAGTCGACGTATTATATATATGGGATAGCTGCAGCACGAGCCCGGGCGCGCGCGCGCGTATATAGATGAAACGGTTTGGCGCTCGCGCGTAAGACAAAATTAGCTTTGGAGCTATGGGAGAAAATTGAATCGTAAAAAGTTGATCCAATTACGCGTGGCGCGCGAGCTTTTGCCCTCTTCCGCATCCCACGTAGCGCCCAGCTCCTACTGCTACTACTCCTTCTTCATCCTTCTTCTTCTTCTGCTCTTCTTCTTCTTCTTCTTCTTCCTCTGCAACCATCAATGCCGCGCGTCGCTCGCTCTATATATATAATCTTGAAGAATGAAAGACAGCTCAACGAGGAGGCCGCTGCTTCCTACACTACCTATCCCCTGTAACTGCGAGTTATATATATCTATACGTATATATTTTTAAAGGAGCGGAAAGCTTGTCTCGCGAGCGAGCGAGTCGAGCTGCGCGCCAAAGTTTTACTCGAGAACACAATCTAACTTATAATACGCGTTGTCGAGTGCACTAGAGGGAATACTATACGAGGGAGAAGAAAGAGAGAGGGAGAGAAAGTGTGCACGTCGCTGATCCTTTTTTGCGTGCGACGCACGAGTTGGCCCCAACCGTCTCTCGATTGCCAGTCGATAAGGTACAAATATTTTGCGAACAACAGATCGAGCTCGATCTAGAGCGAGACAGGAATATTAGTATGCAATCGTATCGGAGAAAAACACGAGTTCCAGCAAAAAAAGATCAGACTGACATTGACGAGAGCTACTGCGATATTTCGACTTCTGCTTCAGCTCCTTCAAGCTTCTAGTAAGCTTCTAGAGTACGCGCATGGTCCGTCTTAGCATAGCCACGTCTAGACCGAAGTCAATATACAACTTAATTTACCGACGACCGAAAATTCACTTTAAAAAAGTAGTACGAGTCAATGATCGATCGTACCTCTCCCGCGTTTCGATGAAAATTAGCTTAGTAATGGAGAGCCGAATATAGTCCATTATCGAGCATTACGCTGCGTCGCCGCAGAGATAAAGATCTCATATACGTACTGCACGGTACTCGAAGATAAGCGCGTCATGGGAATATGAGCCCGCGAACGCACGGATGTAACGGGTTAATATGTGCCACACTATAGATACACACATACACACACTCTTGGCTTGTGCAGATACGAGCCAGAGAGCCGCGTGAATTATGAAACGCCAATTTAACAAAACGCGGGTGAGCCCAGCTAGGCATGAAGCTAGCCCCCCGACGTGGGAGCTGTATGTAGTGCGCCAGTACCGGTGGCTGCACCGTGGCAGCTATACATACAAGCTGGCGTCCATTATAATGTAGCTGCGAGCACAAGGAGATGTCGTGGTTGACTTCTTTTTCTTTGACTCTCCTGCGTGCGTAACATTTTTTCTCTCCATACGTGGCTATTATTAACCGGGTAGTACGGAGGTAATGAGTAAAATAGCTGAATCGACCGGTGAACAGCTGCCGCGCGTGTACGCGAGATTCAAGAACCAGGTGTATCGCACAATATATGCGCAGGCAATAATTCATGCATCGGGTCGTGTTCAGCAAGGGGACTTTGGTTGGCAGTGAAATTAGTCCAAACCGCAAGGCATAATTTATTACTGATCGTAACTGACGATAAAGTAACTTGAATAACATAATGTTTGTTGTTTTTTCATTATTAGCCTAATGTTACACGTGTATAAACCAAGGACGTTTCCATGGTATTTTGTTATTTCAAAAAGTATACTATGGAAACATCCTTCATTTACATGTGTGACATTCAGCTGAAAAAAGGCACGAAATATTTATGTAAAAGTTAAAATGCCCAAACTTATGATTTTATTCAAGCCAAAAGATACTGATTAATAATGAATTTTTCTTCGTGGTTTGCAAAATTTTACTCAGAACTTGCAGCACTTCATAATACTTTAGTATTTTTACAGTATTTTTACCTACAAAAAATGCTTATCGGAATTAATTTCAATATCTTTTATTTTTGATTCATTAAAAATGTTAAAAAAATTGTTTGTCCTAAGATATCTTCCTAAGATCCCTGGATTAGAAAAATTAGATAAAAATTATGGAGCGAGTAAAATATTTCTCATCTTAACGTTCATGTGGCCGGGTCAAAATCGCCTTTTGCAATATCTGGGACGATTATTTATAATACTAAATTTTGCATTAACTATACTTTTCCAGTTACATACCACGTTTCATGTAATTCGACCGCCGATTGACTGGGAGTTTGCAATACAAAATTTATTCGAACTATCTTTTGCTCTAATGGAATTTTCTACTTACTACATATTTTTTTCTTTGGAATGTGAGGTAATAGTTGAATGATTGCAACAAAAAAAATAGTTTTAATCATTTTTCACAAAAGTAGCATGAATATATTTTAGATTCACAATTTGGGTTCGATGTCTGTCAGTTTTTGGAATAGTGTATTAGATTCTGACCAAAAACAGTTAATGTTAACCATAAGTCAATTTCATCGCAAAATAGCAATAATAGCTAGAGGTTTGATGATAAATTTCGAACTACGACACTATTTGAGAAAAATTATATAAGCGAACAAAACAAATGTTTCTTTGCAGTTATAGTCTTTACCTGCCTTATGGGATTCGCTATCTCTCCTGTATCCGTACCATATATAGTTAATTATGTTTTTCCATACAAGTATAACCTAACGCCTAAACTATGCACTTCTGCGGGTGCTTATTTCTTCGATGAGAATAAATATTTTTTCTATTTTTTCTTGTACTCATTATTCTTGATGGCTCTGGCCGCTATGGTTGGAATTGGTCTTTGCTCTATAGCAACATTTTTCATTTCTAATACTCTTATTAGATTCAAATTGTTAGGGTATGTTTTTTGAAACTAAATAAGTCAATTGAGAAATATCATTGAAACGTTTTCTTTTTGTTTAGTTTTCGTTTACGAAAATTATGTTCACTCGTAACAAGTGATAATTTTCAAAATACTAAATCAATGAATAAATTTATTTATAATGAAGTTCAAAATTTACATCTGAGTCACTTGTCTGCTATAAAGTAATTTATCAAACGATTTCATTTAATGTTTCAAATCATATTTGTGTATTTAAACAATTTTTTAGGTATTTTGAGATAGGTGAACATGTTTCCAGCAAGTTTCTGATGATTCTTTCTACTTACTTTTTAGTTGGTTTGAGTTTTACAGGGACTATGGTAAAATTATTTTCCAATTTATTCGATAGAACTTAAACAAATGTATCCAAATGAAATTTCAGATATTGTACTCGTTGAGTATGGAAAATTATTTCCTCTTATTCGAGATGATAATTTCATTTATTGCGGTCTTATTTTTAGCATTTCTAAATGCTCATTTTGGACAAATAGTTATGGATGCAAGCAATGATATATTTTATGATTGGTAAGTGTTAACAGCTTCACTTATGCAAAAACATTTAATCGTAACTGTGTTACTCTAGAAATTAAACGTCAATATAAATGACAAACGTACTCAATTCCAGTATAAAAAATACGTTCGCTCAGTTTTAGTACAGTACAGAAAAATTTAAAATTCTAAATGTAATCAGAGAAGGGGAGTGTATTGCTGCTATTGCTAGGGGCTTTGATGTCAATGAGTCGACTATTCGAACTATCAGAATCAATGAAAAAAAGTCTATCAAAGATTTGCTTTTTCCCTCATTATACGCGGGTTTCGCTATACGCGGAACTTTTCCGGAACGTAACCCCCGCGTATAACGAGGGATGCCTGTATTCAAAATGACAAATTCAACCGGTCTCATAATAACGGTATTTTTCATGATCATGCCGTCACAAACATTACTATGCTACATACGCACACATATGAGAAAATTTTAAAAACGTGACCACTTTGTATGGTTCGCGAACAATTTCACCTTCCTGTAACACTTATAAATTGTTGAGCATGTTATGAGAGTGAAAAAACATGTTGTGAAATCAAATTTGAATATGCTCAATTGTTTAGAAAAATGTTAAAAAGTCAGTTATTTATTAAGAGGATGGTGAAGCCAGCGAAAATATCAAATTTCTAGTCCCGTTTTTATGAAACCACTACTGAATATTCCTTCTAAGGCTCTAAAGGACCCTACAACATATCAAAATCAAGAAGTCTTTTGGAAAAATATTCAGCAGAATTAAGAAAAAACAAGATTGAAAATTTGATTTTTAGATTGAATTCGCTTGATAAAATACTTTGCGTTGTTTTTAAATTTTTATTTCCATAGTACCTTGCTATTTTTAAAATTGCTATGGAAACATCCTTCGTTTACATGTGTAACATTCGACTGAAAATTTTCAAACAACACAAAATATTCTACTTTTAAATAAAAGTTAAAGTACACAAATTTATGAATTTATACAGGCCAAAAGATATTGTATTGTTTTTATTATGATTAAAAATGTATTGTACTTTGTGGTTTGGGCAAAGTTTACTCATGGCTTGCCGCACTCTATAATATTTTAGTATTTTGACAGATAGTTACAAAAAATGCTGAATCGGAGTTCATTTTTGTTTTTCATTCTTTAATTTTAATGTATCTGTGATCATTGCTTTATTAAAAATGTTTAAAAATTTGTTCGTCATAAATTATCTTCCGGAAATTCCTGGTTTAGCAGAATTAGATAAATTTTACGGAGAAAGTAAAATATTTCTCGAGTTAACGCTCATATGGCCCGGTCAAAATCGACTTTTGCAATATTTCGGAAGGTTATTTATCATGATAAATTTTGTATCAAGTATATTGTGTCAGTTACATACCACATTTCATGTAATTCGACCGCCAATTAACTGGGAATTCGCTATACAGAATTTATTCGAATTATCTTTCGTTTTGACGATAATTTCCACTTACTACATACTTTTTTCCATGGAGCATGAGGTAATGGTTAAATAAACAAAGAAAATTTTTTTCACAAGAATAGTATGAATGAATTTTAGGTTCACGATTTCGCCTCGATGACTGTCGATTTTTGGAATAGTATATCAGATTCTGAACAATACGAATTTATACTAAACATAAGCCAATTTTATCGCAGAATAGCGATATTTATTAGAGGTTCGATAGTAACATTTTTAATTACGACACTATTTGAAAAAAATTATAATAGCGGACAAAATATTTTTTTGTGCCACCCCAACCTAAAGTAACATTTTACTCCCGCTGAGCGAAATGAAAATGTTACTTTAGGCTGGGGGATTCACAAAAAACTGTATTTGCACCTATGTAGCGAAAAAAGAAAGTCTCAGAGCACGTGATTATCAACCTCGGCTTCGCCTCGGATGATAATTTACACGTGCTCTGAGACTTTCCAGTTTTTCACTCCCTAGGTGCAAAATATACTATTAAAAATCTATAAATTCAAGATAACACTTTATATTCACATCAAAATATGATTTTTTACAGTTGTAATCTTTACCAGCTTTATTGTATTTGCTATCTCCCCTGTATCCGTCCCATATGTAGTTAATTATGTATTCCCAAATAAGTATAATCTAACTCCTAAGCTGTGCTCCACTGCAGGTTATTTTTTCTTTGAGAAGAAATATTTTTTTTATTTATTCTCGTATTCCTTATTCTTCATGACCCAGGCAGCTATTATCGGAATCGCTCTTTGCTCTACAGCAACATTTTTCATATCTAATATTCTTATTAGATTCAATTTGTTGGGGTAAGTTTAGTAAAACACGTTGACTTGTGTGAAAATCATATTCGAACGATTTTTTGTTCAGTTTTCGTTTGCGAAAATTAAGTTTGCTCGTAGAAAAGGATAATTTTCATAATACTAAATCAGTAAAAAAATGTATTTTTGATGAGGTTCAGAGTATACATCAGAGCCACTTGTCTGCTATAGAGTAATGTATCATACGATGTCATCAACAATTTTAAATCGTATCACTTTATTTACAAAAATGTTTAGGTTTTTTAAAAAAAGCGAACACATAGGCCGCAATGTACTCATGATTCTTTCCACTTATGTTTTGGTTGGCTTGAGTTTTACAGGGACGATGGTAAAATTATTTTCTAGTTCTTTCGATAGAATTTAAAAAAATGTATTCAAATGAATTTCCAGATACTGTACTCATTGAATATTAAAAATTATTTCCTCGTACTGGAGATGATCATTTCCTCCATTGCAATCATATTTTTAGCATTTCTAATCGCTCATTTTGGGCAAATAGTAGTCAATGCGAGCAGTGATATATTTTATGATTGGTAAGTTTTAAAAAACAATCACATCCGAAATCGTTCGTGCAAAGTCATTATTTTTTTATGTCTTTCCAATGATCATACCCACACATGTTGCTATGCAAAACTCACTTTTTTGACTTTATGAGAATGTCTTTTTTTATGTGATGAGTTGAATTTTATGTAACTGTGGGTGCCTAAGAGATATTACATCATCATTTTACCGGTCTCTATTAATTTCTCATTATTAATTTGTGTATTATTATTGCAGTTACTTCTGCGGATGGTACAATTTCCCTTTAAACACTAAACCATACATAATAATGATGATGATTCGGGCACTCAGCCCTTGTGAATTAAGTTCAGGTCCATCTACGGTCCTTAAATTGAATTATGAAAATTTTAGTAAAGTAAGTGGAAAATCAATTGCATATCTAGTTCTTAAAATAATGATCAATTTAATTTTACCCTCTTTTTATCAAGATTGTCAACACTGCAGTATCTTATATGACCGTCATGGCTTCTCTTATATAAATAATATTATATCAATCGATTAATTAATAAGTTTTATTTCGAAATAAAGCAATCAATTTATATTAAAACGAATATACAAATATATACTTTCTCAAATTTTTGTCTTATTCAAATACTTCAAACTACTTTATCCTGATAGAAATGCTCAACATTAATAATTGACTTATGACAAAAAAGAGTAATTTAAAATTATCATTATTTTTAATTAATTGACTTTTTGTTTGTTATTTTTTTATTCTTGTTATTTTAAAAATTTGAAATTGATTTATCAGGACTTGAAAAGCTAATTTAATCGTTTTAAAAAATCTAGACCAGTTTTCAATTACTTGAATTACGATAATGTAACTTTGAGACTCCACCACTAGATGGCGAGTACCTTAATGTGTAATTCTGAAAGTGGCAAAGTCAACATAATTGTGTAAGTTGAGCTGTGTCGAGGACGTCATCTATCCCATCAAGCAGATTCACGTGTGTATGTGTGTGTGTGTAGTATACATTAATTCACGCCATACCGCGCGGATCAATCGGTACGTGTATAATACGAGCCGGGGGGATTATATATTTTTCCCTGCACATCGCAAAAGAAAAACACAGAGAGAATGGATGAAGCTACTCTCACATGCACACGCGAACTTACTCACACATACACGCGCATATAATGTGTACGTACGTGTATTCACCTATTTTATTTTCCACGCAGACATACAGATAAGCGGCTGCTGTTGCTGCGACGAGAGAGAGAGAGAGAGAGAAGAGGAGTGAAAACGGCTGGAATAGACTGTAAAAATAGAGCCGCGCGCGATACGACGCGGAGCTCGAGATGGATGTGTGCATAAAGCAGAGCGGCATACATTATGCACGGCTTTTAGTAGCATGTGTAGTGGTATAGTATACATACGCGCGGTATAGCAGTGGCAAAGTAAGCTAGGATTTTCTCCATTTTTAATCAGGCCTATATCGTGCGACACAGATATAGGTGATTATTATCGTTGTTGCCAGGTATCTCGATGATTTGCGTGAGCTTGCCTGGCATATTTCTATATGTAAGCGCACATCCGTTATCTTTGTTGTGCGAGCCGCACGAGTTGTTGTTGAACTTTTTTTCTCTTTTTCTTTGTCTTTCGAATATCTGCTACATCTACAGAAATCTATATTCATTACAGAAAAAATCCTCAGGGTATTAAAAAGCGCGAGCGCGAAATTGGCCCCATGCAAGTTCGAATCTCTGGGTAAATTATTGAAAATGCCCGGGCAGAGTCGTAATGGATGGGTTTTGCCCCTTTCATTCATTATTCCATAGCTCTGTGGATGTGTATGTGTGTGTGTGTTTGCGTAAGTAGATTTGCAGCTTCAATGCCCTTTCATAAATAATAATCGCTGCCGGTATTATACATTGTGCGATTAAAATGTGTTCTCCCAGTGTTCGTTGACCAACAAAAAATGAAAAAAAAAAAGAAAGCGCATCACTCGCTCGGTCTTACGAACCCAATTTTCCTTTTTTCGCGAGTGATCGTCAATTTTCGGAGGGAAAAAAGCCACTCATTTATTCAACGATAGCCGTCACTTGAATTATTTGCATATGTGCTCTGTACCAATACCCGGGGTGGACACATAACGAGATTATTTAGGAGCTGGACGACGAGGTACCGATATATATGTTTCTCCGGGCATCTACCTATCTCTGGCAAAAAGGAAGGGATAATAAAATGAAAACAGAACTCGAAACTTTTTCAAAGAGAAAACTTTCTTGTATTTTATTTTCACTCGAATCGATGAAAAATTCACTTTGGCCCCGGACCGAGCGCTCGATGTTAGTCCGCGCACAGCAGCAGCATCGGCAACTGGAATATAAATTTATACCAAACGAGAGAGGGAGATTATAAATATTCAAAACTTGTTTCGTTTATACTGTCGCGCGTACTGTCCCCGCGTTTTATGGGCGCACACGGCGCAGCAGTCGAATCATTTGAATCGTAAAAGAAAATGTCGAATCGGGTCGATTTTCCGAATAAGTATAGGAAATAAAACGTAGAAAGCAGCGCATCAGTCAAAAAATAAAAACATCGAAGTCCTCGAAAACACAGCGAAACACGGAGATGTAGAGATGTGAAAAGAGAGAGAGAAAAAAAGCTCGCATATCCGTGCAAGACGTGTTGGCACGCGCGCGTACAGCACAGCACAGCAGTGAGAGAGCATATTCTCTCTCTCTCGTTCATGCACCTGCAGTATAAAGTAAAAGCTCGCGCGCGCGCGCCCCTTCTTGCATATACAAGATAGTTATGGGTAACTTCATGCCGGGCTCTTTCTTGCTTGCCTTAGAGCTTACGTTCCAAATTTCATGTTTCTCCTCGTCGTCGTCAGTAATAGTAGTAGTAGTAGTAGCTCTCGTTGCCTCGCAAGTACACACTGCGCACGCAAATATACATACATACATACACACAGTAGCAGCAGCAGCAACAGGACTCGGAGGCAAAAACTTGCCATTGTTTCTCTCTCTCTCTCTTGCCTATGCGCGCGTAGCTAGAGCTTCTTCAACTCGCATCGCCGAGTTATATACAGCAGCTCTCGCTAAAGGCGCAGCTACTACTACTACTACTACATACAAACGTAATACCATTTTCTATGGTATATGTGTACACGAGTTGTTACTGCTGCTGCTCGCCCGCTCGTCGAGTCACCGCGAGGCTTACTTCGGCCTCGCTCCCGAAAGCTCGACTTATTGTATTAAATAATATAACGAGTGTTTATCGTGTATACAGCTTATATCATACATATATATATATAGAGCGTTTAGGCGTTGTGGCGCGCTTACGCGAGCGCGCGAACGTTTCATCGACTGATTAATGGACTCGACGCCGGCTTCGTGGAAGTCGTTGTCGTAGTCGAGTCTGCGAATGTGTATTTAGCGAATTTGACGGATGACACGAGGCTTAAACCGGGTAATCGAGCTAGGGGATGGGGGGAGGAGGGGGATAATGGTTTCAATTTAGATCCCTTAAATACAAGCCTAACAATCGAGCGCACTTGTACGACTTGAAGTGCATGTTGTAGTGCGATATAGGCACGTCGATTAATAGCTGCTCGCGTACACTCAAGTTCTTGTAAAATTTTGAATTTATAATACGAAAACGCGCGTTTGTGCCTCGATCTCGTACATCGATTTATGCACGCTAGCTGCATTAAGTGCACACACACACACACACACACACGTGTCGTATAAATACACATGCGCTTATCTCGTTGAGGCAAACGATTCTTAATGCTACATATATTAACATTAGGTACACGCGTGTGTGTTTATATATTACGGTCTTGCGGATAAGGATCCGTTGGTTCGGGCGCGCTCACTATCCTGCATGGCATAGCGCAACGACGGACGAGATAGGTAAATTGAGCCTCTGACCAGCTAGAAGTTTGCTCTTAGTGTGTCTGTGTGTAGCGTGCGTGTGTGTGTGTGTGTGTATACGTATATAGAGCGGAGGCGCTTTTGCCATGCGAGTGGAGAGAAACACTATTAGTACACACGTACGAGCTTGCGCGCGCGCGCGCGGCGAGGCAAGGCTGTGCACAGGTACACATATATATATACCTCGAAGCTGTCCAGTCCCATATATTTGACTAACGAGTTAACACCGTGAAATACCAAGAGAGACGGCTGCTGCTGCTACTGCTGCAAACGCGCCCAGGGAGGAGGAGGAGGAGGAGGAGGTAGAGGCAGTAACGTACTGCTGCTTGCCGAGATAGCCTCATGCATGCATCGGATCTATATATGGCTTGGCTGGATGCTGCTGCTGCTGTGTATGCTTATGTATACACACGTGAGAGCGCAGCAACCTCTATATACGTCTGAATGTATTTGTGTGTATATGTGTGTGTGTGAGTAAAGCTCGTCGCTTGTGCTCGTCGTATAGTCGCGTCGTCGTTGTCTGTGCGCCGAGCGACTGGTACACACGAGAACGACCTTTGCCCTCTCTCTCTCTCTCTCTCTCTCTCTGTGTAATGCCCTGTTAGTCGAGACTCGAGCGAGCGACTAGTCGTATAGCGCAGAAGCCAAGCTGCAGTCGGTTTGGCTTTTTCGAGTGCGCGTGCAAGCTCGCATATATTTACGCCTGTATTATTTACGCACGGTTGATCTTTAAAAAAAAAAAAATCGAAAAAACGAAAAAATGGCAGGTACTATTTCGACGGAAACAATTTTTTTACTCACTCTCGAACTCGAGAGTCGTTCTTACTTTTTCCGTTGTTTTTCATTTATTTTTTCTTCAATTATAAATGCGCTGCGCTGTAAGCGCAACAAGAGCCAGCTTGCAAGCTCCCATACGTGTACCGCACACACACACACACAGAGTTCTAGAAAATATGCACCAAAGCTCTCTCTCTCTCGCGTCCTCGACAAAATCTGCCTCGTGCACACACCCGCGTACGTACACACATAGTACGTATAATACGGCGGCTCGCTCCAAGTCTCTGAAGGAGCTTTTCCGCGGGCGCAGCTTTCCCCGCATATACCATATATGCGTGCAAGCGAAAGTTTCGAGCGCACCCGCGTATACATACAGGTATCGCATGGCGGGAGAAGCGCAGCTGCAAAATGAGAATAGATTTTAACGACGGTACCGCGTTCTACATATCGTGGTGTATATATAGTACCGAGCTTTCTACCTATGTATACACTGTTACACACACGGCAGCGGTTTATGCAGTACACATCATATTTACCGAGAGTATAACGCGCCGCGCCGGCTAACGCTCGCTATAGTCGGTGGTAGTAGTAGTAGTTGTTGTTGTTGTCGTTGACGTCGCCGCGCGTCAAGCTCCTCCGCGCACGTATAGTAGCGGTGTACTACTACTACTACGACGACTACTGTCGCTGCTGCTGTAGCTGTTGTTGACGCAGATGAGATTAGCCGGTGACGCGTTTTTGTCGTATACTACTCTGCGCAGTGCAGTACTTGCTAGGTCCCTTTCACTCTGGATGTTTGCTCGCACCAGCTCTACGTGTGTGTATACGCGCGGAGTTACACGCTATATAACTGTGCGGTACACACGTTATATATATATATATATATGGGACGGTCGAGCTTGAGAAGTGTCGCGCGTGTATACGTGCGGTAGTACACACGTACACACGCGGTATATACACATACACGTATATATAGAGCTGGTACTGCAGTGCAGCACTTGGTGGTCGCGCCGAGCGCCGCGATGTTTATTCGTCTTGCGGTCGGAAATGCATTAGCGCCGGAAGCCAGTACTCTCTCGTCACTATACAAATATATAGATGTGTGTATGTGCGTGTGCGCGCACACATTCATGTATGCCTAGTCAAAAGTGACAGACCGAGTGTACGAGTGAATGAGCGAGAGAGAGAGAGAGAGATTTCGTGCAAAAGTGCGTCGCATGCATACGTACGTACAGTACATACATACATACATAGGTACATACATGAGCTTGCGCGGAGCGGCATTGAATCCGAGTCGAGTTGGACGCACGTAGTACGTAACGCGCGGAAATGTTGTCCGCGAGAGCTCTCTCAAATTTAAAAAAAAAAAATGTTTTTTTTCCCTTTCGTATTCAACTCTCCCTCTCTCTCGGTCACTCTCGCGCTCGCGCGTGCTTGTGTAAGCACTGTAGCGATACAAAATAAGTGCGGAAACGCGCTCGCGCTCGTAGAGGTCTTTTTTTTTACAACTTTTTATTTATTTTATTTTCCTTTTTTTTTTTTTCGTTGCGCGCGATTTAAACCACCCGCAGGTAGAGAGATCGAGAGCAGCTCTGGGGGAAAGAGAGTTTTCAATCTACGTAATTACGGTTTCGGTACGCGGAGGTTGCTATAATATGTATGGGGGCAGTAGTAGTTTATCTTCAAAAAGGTGGGAGAGCTTGCGAGCTTTTACGTATGCTCGCCGACGAGTGAGAGAGAGGAAAAAAAAAAGATCAACAAAAGTCGGGGGGGCTTGAATAGTCTATGAGCGGATGGTATTAGGGTTTACATGCGCGCCCGCCTGCATAACTCTACAAACGCGGAGGTCAGTGCCCAGCTTCTGTTGTTGCTGCAGTATACAGATATACCCGTGAACGCGTTCACCGTGCAAAGCCTTGAATATATACGAGCGAAACATTTTCGAAAGTCTTGGTATATACACGCAACCTCATCGTCAAAGGGTGCGTCGAGGAGGATCCCGTAAAAGTTTCTCCTTATCTCTTATTCGCATGAATGTTTAACTCAAGATCACGGGACATGCTATAGCCCCCCGAGTCAGCTGCTTTGAGCTGCTGTGTGTCGTAGCTTTTCTCCTCCACCTCTATACCTCCTTCAACCTCTTTAGCGAAATACGAGGAAAGAAGTCTTATGTGACCGTATACTTATAGGATAATCTAAAGAAACGTTTCCTCGACGGATTCATTATGCGTGCAATATAGCTGCTACTACTTGCGATCTTCTACTATATCGAAGGAATTTCGTTTGTGGGTCGCGCGCGCGCGCTTGTGGACCATAACTGCGCGCGACGTATTATTATACCTAGCAAAGAGGAGGAAGACGAGCGCGAGTAATTCGAAAGCCAATAAATTCATCCACCTATATATCCGGGGCGCCGGGCCATAGCCACCGCCAACCGAGCGAGCTATAT
Source organism: Trichogramma evanescens (assembly GCA_902732785.1). Taxonomy (NCBI): domain Eukaryota; kingdom Metazoa; phylum Arthropoda; class Insecta; order Hymenoptera; family Trichogrammatidae; genus Trichogramma; species Trichogramma evanescens. The sequence continues at coordinate 116,845 of CACVKI010146227.1, read as the reverse complement.
TATGCGAATTCTTGGGTAGACACACACAAACAGTAGCAGCAGCAGTGGCAACCCCCCTCGAAAGAGAGTGTCTCAACTATTCTTCCAATAATGTCCAACGCGTCGATATTTGTTTCAAAGTACGATGGCAATTCGTGTGCGGCGACAGCACGACCGATTAGCGAGCTGTCGCATAGCTAAAAGTCATCCTCGTTGTCTTCTTCTTCGTCTTCCTTCTCCTCCTCGTCGTCTTCTTCTTCTTCTTGTGACACCACTGTGAGCAGGAAATATACGCGCGACGGAGTTTACCCTCTGTCAACTTGCTTTCTCTCCGCTGCTACTTTGTGTTGTTCGCCTCGGAGTGCAGACCTTCCTCCTCCTCCTCCTCCCACGTACTCCTGGCAAAAGCCACGAAATACGATCTTACCTTTACCTTTGGCTGCGAAGGGGTGTGTGTGTGTGTGTGTTTGTGTGCATGTATATGCTACGGGAGCGATTAGGCGCGCAGCGATGCAAGACGGCAGCGGCGTTGCGGTAACCGTTGCGGTTGTACTTATTACACACGGCGCACAGGTATACATCCTGTCTTTCGATGCACTATGTGTTCACTATTATAACCCTGCACCCGTTAAATGCGCCGGTGTTTAGAGGGATCGATCTTTAACGCGGGGTCACCAATTTGGGTTTTCGGTGCGAAGATAGCAGAGATACAGTAAGCTGGGTTTTAGCCCACAAGGGCCGTTAGGGATGGCGTCAAAAGTACACCATGCCCAAAAGCGATGTTCAATAACCCGAATATCCCCTCTACTGGTTATATAACTGACTATAATAAAGATCTGACGTTGTGTACATTACACGACGCTGGTACTAATGACAATGACGTCAAGGAAAAGCACTTTTAACTTCTCGCGTTTCGTTCGTCTATCTCTCTCTTCTTCTCTCTCTTTTCATACTGCTCGCCTTACACAATTTATATAGACTAAAATAATACCAGTGCCACCGAATCACGAAGACAAGCCCAAGGATTCGTGGAAAGCCTGTTTTTGTTTTTATAATTTTGTGGTGTTTTAGCGTCGACATTCTTTCATTCTAATTTTCCATTTAGCAGCTGTTGAAAAAATTAAAGCAGTAAAGGAAAACTTAAATGCAGAAAATTAAGAATTCTTTTTTTTCTTTGTTCTCTCTCTTTTCGTTTTTTTTTTAACCATCCCATCTCGAGCTGCTGAGTCAAATGAAATTATTACCTCGCTTGTGCGCTTATCCCTATATTTATGCACGCGTGCGTGGCAGAAAAATTTCAAAATGGTTATCGTCGCGCCGTGCGAGGCGAACGCAGGCAAAGTATATAAGGGATAGAGAGCGAGAAAGAGACCGAGGAGCGCGAGGATGGAAAAAAAGCTTATACTGCAATGTATTTGAAAAAAAAAACGCGTAGACACTCGGCGCGTACGTGTATATGCACTGTTCACGCTCGCGTCTCGCAATTTTTCCTCGTTATCTCGAGTTTCGTTTGTGCGCGAGCGTGCACGGGATCGATCGATCGATATATATATAAGTATCGCACGCGCCAATATCCACGCCATTACAATAAACGATCGTTATCTTTCGTTTCCCTGCAGCTTCGCTGTGGAGTATAGGGGAGCAGGGGGAAGAGATTCTTTCGCACCGCTGCTGTGCTCTCTAGAGGTAGAGAAAAAAAACAAAAAGATAGAGTACGAGCAAAATTTCATTCATCAGGGAGGAGAGAGAGAGAGAGAGAGACAGGGCTACGGAGATAGAACTAGCTCCGATAATCGAATGATCGAGCGACGAGGAGTCACGCGTACGAGCCTATATACACGTTGACGAGTAATCGCGTTTGCATATACGACACACACACACACACACACACACGTGTATAGTACATGCATCAATATATACTTTGCCCAAAAGCTTAAAGCTTCCATGCTCTATAAATATTGCACACTGTACATGGCTCGAGGCTTGTCACCGTCGCTGCATCGAGCCTTATCGCGCTTATATGCGTTATACGGTGTAATGTCGACGACGCGAGAGAGAGAGAGAGAGAGAGAGACAGAGAGAAAGACACAAGAGGGTACACATATAGCTCAATGCGGTATTACGTAGCTATACAGATTCTACGCACACGGCATGGAAAATCGATCGGATAAATATATCCGTATCTCACATACGCAACCACGGCGAATATTCACCATATATAGGTCCACATAGGATTTGTATGATACTGCGAAGATGTCTAGATTATGCTGATGATATGTTTTTTGTATGTTCGTGTGGGTTAAAAATAGGGAATACGCATGGAAAATTAATGTTCTAAAAGCAAAAAAAGTATCTTTTGCTATTTTTTTTTTACTTCATCGCTACGATGACGATGATTTTAATTATTTCAATGATTCGAATGTCCATTTCATTGATCCATTGCCGAGCTTAATTTTATGAAAACGTTGTGCGCGTACACGAAATCGCCGAGCGCGGCAAACGCGTAAACGGTTTGTAAATGAGCATGGAGTCCGGGGCTAATTATTTTAATTGGAAGAAAATGACCGATCGTGTGTAGCAATTTCAAAGGACTGAAGAGTGGAACGTTTCATGGGAACGTCACTCGTAGGGACCCTCATTTTTTTAGTTTTTATGATATTTCATTGGATTTTTTTATTTAAATGAGAGTGCGGTTCATGAGTGCGGGGTAATATTTTTCATTTGATGCGCATCGTCTAAATCGAACACGTCAATTTGGAATGTTACTTTTGTGAAAACAGCAATCAAATTAAACTGTTTTTTTTTTTAAGTTTGAACGACTTGCTACAATGCATCAATGGAAAAAAATTAATATAACAGAGATTTCCTGTTTTCAAATTAGCTTGTTGAATTGAAAATGTTTTCTCAATTTTCGTTTGGATACGTCATCCTCCTTTAAAAAAATCATGCTAAGTCGTTTTATGCGTCACCTCATTGGTCGAGGAGTAACTGCGCCTCGCTTCATGATTGGTCGGAATCTCGCGTCGGTCGTTCATATAGTTTTTTTAGTGGGAAAACTCAAATGTGGCGTTTTTTTAAATGTTTATATTTGTAAGTCATTGGTTATTTTAATTTCACTTGATTAGTTGGCACGCCTCATATCACTGGTATCTTAAAGTTCGAAGAAATCTAAAATTTTATACAAAATCTCGCTTTTACTTATACGATTATATTTACTTTCGCACTTGCAGATTTTACAGAAAAGGATAGTCGCCATTTACTGGCGAAGGCTAGTTTTGATTATGATTGAAAGTTTTTTTTTATCAACTTAATTGCACGTATTTAACTGCTTTTTCATGATTTATTTTGTGCAGCATGTATAAAAAAATAAATCAGTAATAATACATTAATTTTTAACAAAGACTCTTATGTAAAACTACCCTATATAAAATTTGGTGTCAGTTACTTTAATTTTAATGTCTGATTCCGCATCAAATCTGCACTCAATTTGAGTTTTTTCAACAGTGTACATAATAACAATACTGGAGGTAAAAAAATCATAAATTCCATATGAGTAAGGTTTGAACTTCAACAGTGTACGTCAATGCACGTGCCTCTAGTCCACGATATCGATCAAAAGCGTAATATTTAGACACTTTGCCTGACTATTTTGCTGATACGAAATTGTAACGCGCATGTGTGTGAGCGAGTATGTGCCGTGTGCGGCGTCAGCCCGCCCCGCTGTCCGCACAGTAGTGCAGCGCATATTATATCATCTCTATGAGCTGAAAATTATCCGTCGATCCTGCGGTCGAACTCGCCAGTCATGCGCCACGTCAAAATATTTTACACGTATTATATATTCCCGGGTTACGAGCCGCGTATACGCGCCTATATACAGACTCTCGCGTTACGCGCTCGTTATGCGCCTTAATTAATGAGCGATCAAAATTACTTTTTGCCTCGCGATCGCGCGCGTAAATTAATGTAACGTATCGATGTACGTGCCGCTTTAATTGTAACTCTTCGATTATATGATCGCGCGTCGATTTTCGCTTCTGCCTCCCCCACCTCGACGCGCTTCGTTATTTTACGAATCGGATACATTTTACGTTGGATACAATCGAGTTGCGCGAACGTTTAATTGTAATACGTATTTGTGGCAATTGGAGCGATTGCGCGTGTGGATTTTATCCTCTTAAAAAGAAATTAACTCGGAAATACATTTTTTCTTTTTACACGTCGAAATTCCGGCACTTCTGTTCCGTGTATATTATCAAAAATCGATAACGCTTTACATTTACGAATTCGGAGTTATCGCTCGGGCAGCATGATCGACGTACACCGATGCAATATTTAGCATGTTATATCGAAGCAGGAAATAACCCGCAGGGAGTGTGTTGCGCTCGTTGCGTGCCGGCGCATATACCTATATTGTACATGGACTTTCTAGGTGCGGGGTTTCTTTTCACTTCTCAGTCATTCCCAGGTGACCGGTATGCACCCACACGCTAACTCAAATACACACACACACACACACACACATAAGCGCACACGTGTTATATTGTTGCACGAGGATGTGCCACGGATGGATGATGGCCTAACGAGAATTCTGGTTAACTCCGAGCGGCTAATGAGCAGCTGTACGTCCGAGTCTATATACACTCGCGCGCGCGAGCTTGATGAATTAAGCCTCGATGCGAAATAGTTGAAATTAACTCTTGTTGGCTATACTGTTAATGGTGTGGCGCGCGCCTCTGTGTAGATGTATAAACGTACACAAACGCCCGAGAATATGGAATCGAAATAGTTTGAGAAATTGTTGCTGAACTATCGTTCAATTGTTATTATACAGTTTGGAGTAAAGTAATTCTCTCGAATGCCCTATAACGTTACAACGGAGCCTGTCAAATATTTTCGAGACTTAAATTTACCTTATGAAAGTATTCTGAAAAAAAGTCGATCGAGGTTCAGTAATAATTATTTACAATTGAACGACAATTAAAGAAGAATTTCTGTTACTCAACAAACTCTCTACCTTATTGCAGTAGCTGCAGTGATTTGAATTTTTTTAGTGTTTGAATGAATTTATTTACTGTTAATTTTCAGACGTTCGTTAACACAATTTTATGAAGTGCTTTAATTGAAATGAAAACTAATGAATTTTGCTTTTTTGGAATACATATTGACATTATTGGCATTGTCCATTTATTGTTTAAATAACAATGTTGTATTTTCTCACCGAATACGTACGAAAAAAAATAGTTGTACAAAATAATAAAGTCGTTGCGTTAATTATTTCCGAAAAATTCGCGCTGAAAATGTACCCGGGCATTTTTTCTCCATTCTATCCCAAATAAAATGACATTTTCTCTCGTTCATCTCGCGTATTATTCTTTTTTTTGTCACCAGCAGTGATGCGGTCAAAGAGCTCTCTGGGAGCTAAAATAAACTATAACTTTTGTTTCGTGCTTTGTAATTTTTTACGTTTGCTCTTTTCCACCACTCTCTCACCCTCTCTCTCTCTCTCTATCTCTCTAGTTTAAGGCTTTTTACGCGCGTATCAGAATCAGCTAAATTGCCGTCGAGAGGAGAGAGAACTCGGGTAGCTTCAGATTTTCCCCACAAAAAAAAAGAAAAAAGATAGTGCGCAAAAATGTTCCTCTGCATTCGCATCTATATAAATTCTCGTTGAACTCTCTTTCATTCAAATGTGCATCTCGACTTATTTGCGAGTGCGCGGGCGCGCGGCAATTTTTTTATTTCTCTGTTGCGCTACTAATTCGTACACATTTTAAAAAGCAGTCGAGAAATCGAAGTCGTACGAAAAACTTGTTAAACTGTGAACTTTTCGCGAATCGCATTAACAATTCGTTCGCTCACACACAGTGCCTGTCTGCCTGTCTGCCTGCCTGCGCATAGTTTGCGAAAGAACGAAAAGAGTTAATTGTGTAGAAAAGTAAAAAAGAGATATCGAGGCATTTGGGCGAGTGGAGAAAAACAGCAGCAACAGCAGTAGCAGCAGCAGCAGCGCAAGCGAATCGATCGTTAAGAAGCTCGAGACTTGGCAAAGTGGCGCATGGCAAAAAACTTAAACTCGTCTGTTAAGCCCTTTTTTGCTCGCGCGCGTCGGGGGCTTCTTCTTTCTTTCTCTCTTGCTTTCTTCTTCAACAGCTTCTTTCACTCGACCCCAAAGGCGATTCATTAGAAAAATGTATATGCATTATAATACAAGAGTTGCTAGAGTCTAAAAAACGAGCTCTCTCGCAAAGCAGCGCGCGGTGGATTATATTTTTTTTTTACCCGCGCCTATATGCCGTGTATGCACTCTCGAACGTCATCAACAGGGGAAATCTCGCGTACGCAGCGATACACAGCATAAAAAATAAAAATAAAATAAAAACGAGACTCTCTAAGCGCGATTCGAATGAAAAAGCACACATCTCTTCTACTCGGGGAGTGAAAGAAAGAAAAGCTCTCTCCTCCGCGCCGAAACAAGCCAGTGTGTGCGGTGCAGTCGCGCAAGCTGCACACGGGCAGAGGCTCCGTGCCTGCCTGCTTGCTTGCTCGCGCGCGTATCGTATGCAAAGTAGTACTTGATATTCGAAGCTCGCACCTGCTGCCGCTGCTGCTGCTGCAGTGCAAGGAGGCACTTATATACGTTGTATACGTCGCGCGTATATACGGCATCGAAATCAAAGCGCCCAAACGACTCCGGGGCGCGCGCGCAAGCACGACGACGTCATTATTTTTGTCCTCGATTCCGGTGTATACGCGTATACGAAGGCGCACGTACCTATATACACGACGTATAGTACGATAAGTACACACACGCTGCTGCACCGTAGCTATGCATGCACGCGCGCGCGCGTGTGTCGGCAAGTGTCGTCGCAATCGCGGATGTGCGGATGTGTGTCCCACAACTGATTATACAATATCCATCGACGTTCGACGAAATGACTCGTAGCTCGCTGTGTGTATGTGCGTGTTTACGTATATGACGAACAAACGTCAACACGAATATATACACGCGAGAGAGAGACGTCGGAGATCTGGACGTATATACACATACGAACTCGCGCTTCTCAATCAACGAGATACACTGCAGTAGCAGCAGCAGCAGCAGCAGCAGCAGCAACACTTGTATGTCAGCTGCGATACACACAAACGCTACTATACGCGACGATCGTAACATCCGCAAGGGAATACTACACACATACACAGACACGACTGTACCGAGATTCGATTTCTGTATGTATGTATGTATGCTGTATGTATGTTGCTGTATAGATGTGCTTCGATGCACGTATAAGCGCGCGAAGAGAGAGAGAGAGAGAGAGAGACAGCTATGTACGTGCTTTATCCCTCTATTTTATCGGGGAATTACACGCGCGCGCGTTTAAACGAGAGATATACAGAGAGCGAGAGATAATGTATGTGATTTTTTCGGCAAATGTAAAATCGTCCGTTTGTGTGTTTCGATCCAGAGGGATGAATATACAAACGATGCAGAAAAGAGAGAGAAGGGAAAGATGAGGTGTAAAAAATAAAATAAAATAAAAATAAATATAAATAAGAAGAAACGAGCCCAAGGACATTACAGCTTTAAGTGCAAACGGTCTCCGGGGGTGAATACATACACACACGCGTATACACGCGCATCGATGCGATAGAGCTTAGGTTATACTACTGCTGAGCGCGCGAGGGGATACGTACTACCTTATATACCATGCCGCTGCACTCGCTCTCTCACTCTCTCTAGAGCTGAGCCAGGGTGCACAACGTTGTTGCAGATGTATATAATGTACATCGCGGAAGTTTCGTCGTGGGAGATGATTTTAGCTTTGGTGGTAGTGGTCGTAGACCGACGGTGGAAAAATCTCAGCTTTTCTCGGCGCACATACACACACGCATAGCTACAGCAGCGCAGAGATCCGCGCAGCGCAGCACAGCCCAGCTCGTGTTCCCTCGTGTAAAAGCACACATATCTCCCGAAGATTTTCGCAGCAACAGCAGCTTCTCTCCGGCTCTCTTATATCCTGCTTTATACCGTGGGAGGTAAAAAGGCTTCGATCGTAATTTCTCCTTTACACCGGAAAGATCGGTAACCTGTTTTTTCTTCTACTTTTTCGTGATTATTATTATTATTATAAACACTGTCGCTTGGTGATCATCAGCGCATTTTGTAAAAGTTAAAAGAGAGAAAAATGATATCGAATGGAAACGAAGACAATCGTGTGGTTTTAAACTGCATCAGCGAGTAGTACAGCTGTAGCAGCAGCAGCAGCAGCAGCATCAGCAGGTACTAACACAGCAGTGCCGCGCGAGAGCTTCTCCAGCGAAATAAGTGCAAGCGGATTTGAACCTTCTTCATGCTCTCTCTCGTACCTCTTTTTTTCTGCTTTCGCCTTTATCTTTCTCTTTCTTTCTCGTTTCTCTTTAGTGCTTATACTTCCTCTCTCTCTCTCTCTCTCTCTCTCTCTCTCGATGCTGCTGCTGCTGCGCAATGTACTGCCGTTATATACATTATACACGAGCGCGTATACGCACGCGCCTCTCTCCGATACGTGTCTCCGCCGAGAGTGAGGGAATTTTCCGTATTAAGGAGCTTTTCGATTGTTGAAACAAGCGCTCGAGAAGCTCAATGCGCACAGTGCAGCGAGTTCTTTTTCCGGTTAGCTGCAAATCATCTGTATACACGCGTGGTGGCGTACTATAAGCGCGAGAGTCACGAAGTTGATTATCACTGGGATATATGGAGTGTGTACGTACGAGTCACTTGTATTATCTGTAGACTCGTATTGGAGTGTCGAGGAAAAAAAAATTACGAAGCTAGCTGAACGATTGTCGTACAGTCTTATCTGTGCTTTTTGCTGCTTTGTCAGCCGTTTTTCCTATTTTTCTCAAATTTATAATGTAATGTATGATTAATACAATGTACACTCGTGAGGTGCGCAGCGTATAAGTACACACAGCCTCAATGTATCATACCCGCGGGCCAATGAACCGAACAAGTTGACATTTATTCTCTCGATACAATTTTTTTCCTCGTTCTCGTATCATTGGAACGTCGCCAACGTCCGAGGATTGTTATCCCTTTTTCTCGAGGGGTTGAGCGCGGGGGGCCATCGATTTCGCGCATGTATAACATGCGCAAATGTATATCGCGTATATATCGCAAGTCGAGTGCGGGACACTTTTGGTACTTGTATACGTACACGACAGACACATTGCGCTGTATACGAGAGAGATGCACGATATACTACCCGTGTATGCACGCATTGCTGAATTGGTTTCGCGCGGCAACGACTTTATACCGGTCTATATTTGTGATACCATAGCAGGCCGCGGTAGTCTTGCTACGCGGTGCAGCATCGACAACGGAAATGACTAGAAATCTACCCCCTTCTCCTCCTCCTCCGTTCGAATATACTGTGTGTGTATCGTTATCTGTACCGATCTCGGGTATGTTTGGCTGTATTTATGTCCGTACACGCGAGTGTCTATGTCTGTGCGTGACCGTGCGTGCGTGAAAAAGCAAAATTGATCGTTTGTGTACACGTACACGTCTCTCCTTTTGGAGTTTTGTGTATCGATGGAATCATAAAAACTGTGCTACGCACGACAAACGATATTTTTCTGCTTGATTCATCTTCCTATACATGCTCTCGTCCGGGTACACGACTCGCGTAGGTTTATATTTTTTACTTTTTTTTTTTATTTTTTCGTCGTTCGCTGCAAATCTTTCGGAGGAGGAGTTTTATCGCGAGGAAAAATGTGATCCTGCAACGCTTTGCTCGAAAAAAAGTGTAAACAGCGAGAGCTAGCTAGATCGAGTCTAATTTTAAAATTATTTAATTTCATAATTTGTGTGAGTGGTAATTTCAAATCTTTAGTTATCAATTACTCAGCTGTTATATTAGTCTAATTAAAGCTTTTTCATAAATTATTCTGGCCAACTAACATTTCCACACTTTTATCTATAACTGTATTAAAAAGTTTCGCATAAAATTATTCAATATTTTATTGTTCATATATGGTGGTTTAGTAAAGTTTTTGTTATTGTAAATGGTGTCGCGAGCTGCTATAAGTGAGACTATCGAAGTAAACATAAACATTACTACATGAAAAGCCACGTGTGTGCCACTCACCATTTTTGGCGATCACTCAAACTATACATTTATAATAAGCTTGTTATTTGTAGATGTCGCATCTCAAACTCGCAAGCGGTTACATTATTCTTTGATTGATACATAAGGAAAATAATTTCCAATCACAGATGGATTCTTGTCTAATAGAATGTCTATATTGCCAATGCAGATTCGCTTAATACGTGCCCTAAGTATGTTTTACCCATCGCGACACGAAGCGCAGGCTCAGTTTCGTCTGCTGCCTCGGAATATTTCACTTCTGACGCGAATTCATAACGAGCCATAGATAGCTCGTCGTTGTAAGCTCTTTTCAGGGTTTCTCCGAAGCTCGCGCGTCCCGCACAATACATGCAAACACACGAGCGTCATGCCATTCAACGAATAAAAGCGCGCGGCCATAAATCCTCGCGGCGTGTTAGGACACGATCGCCCACGCGCGCAGTTATCCTGCGTATAAATGGCGATTCGAAAACACGCACTCGCGCGTGTATACATAGGTGAAAATCGTTGCGCGTCATAATTCGTGCGGCGATGAATCGTGCGAGCTGAAATTTCGAAGGATTACCGAGCTTTATAAATATACATGTACGCGTATACGTACGTGCGTGGGCATATTTCCGTGTGTATAGTCCGATCAAAAATAAATATGCACGACTCCAGCCCGAGCTGCATATAAATATGCGTATGTGTGTGTGGCATTAAGAGCGCCGTTTAATGCAGCGCACGCGTTCGTTATATCGCACGACGATGTATGGAATGAGAGATTTCGCGGTCGATATATATTGAACTAACGCGACAAATGGAATTCGTTCTTCTTTTCCGTAAGTGTTGGCGCCAAGGGTATTACGTCAAAAGTCGATTTCAAGTCGCGGGCAAACGCGTTTCATTGTTTTGTCACACGATCTTCGACTTACCTTGCACCTTACCGAAACTTTACAGGAAACAATTTTCTTCCTCGACGACGACAACGCCTCCGTAAAGGGATCGCGAGTGCAATTTATCAAGAGGGATTCGAACTATCATAACTGCAGCCGCGTATTTCAATGCATGCGTAGGCATTGGAATTGCGACGCGCGGCAGGGGACGAGAGAGGGGCGAGTGTGAAATATGTATCCAAACTTTTTCTCGTGCCGCGGTAAACAATCGACACGCGAAGATTTATTATAAAATAGCCGGAAAAGCAAAGACGATTGCATGTACGTGTTAAAGATCACCAAAAACAAAAAAACGCCGACTCAGTAGTTTCTAAACACATCGCAGAACATAATCATGACTTTGCGTGGTCCGATGTCAAGATCCTTGACAAAGAACCTAATTATTGCAAACATCTTATCTCTGAGATGTTACATATTAATAAAAATAAATCAAACATCAATAAGAAAGAAGATATTGCCTTCTTGAGCAAAATTTATAACCCTCTCTTTGCCGTATCTTAACCGCCGAACTATTGTATCGACTGATCATTTGTTTACAAATGTTTTGGTCAGTAAGACATTGACTGTTGTACTGGTAACAGCACAACTCTTAACTGACAGGTATGAGAATCTTTGTATTAAAATTT